>PVIW01005501.1:0-105389 GCA_004026585.1 Noctilio leporinus | reverse complement strand
TTCTTTATATATTTTGGAGATCAGACCCTTGTCTGAGGTATCATTGGCAATTATGTTTTCCCATACAGTTGGTTCCCTTTGAATTTTGCTGATATTTTCTTTAGCTGAACAGAAACTTTTCAATTTGATATAGTCCCATTTGTTGATTTGTTCTTTGATTTCCTTTGCCCTTGGTGAAGTATCAGTAAACATATTTCTGTGTAGGATATCCAAAAGTTTACTGCTTATATTTTTCTCCAGGACCTTTATGGTGGCATTGCTTATGTTTAAATCCTTTATCCATCTTGAGTTTATTTTGGTGTATGGTGTAAGTTGGTGGTCTAGTTTTATCTTTTTGCATGTTGCTGTTCAGTTCTCCCAATACCATTTGTTGAAGAGACTGATTTTACTCCATTGGATGTTCCTTTCCCCTTTGTCAAATATTAGTTGACCATAGAGTTGTGGGTTAATTTCTGGGCTCTCTATTCTGTTCCATTGATCTATATGTCTATTCTTATGCCAGTACCAGGCTGTTTTGATGACAGTAGCCTTGTAGTATTGTTTGAAGTCCGGTATTGTGATTCCTCCTACCTAGTTCTTCTTTCTTAAAGATTGCTGTGGCTATTCGTGGGCATTTTTGGCTTCATATAAATTTTTGAAGTATTTTTTCTATTTCTGTGAAGTCTGTCATTGGTATTTTAATTGGGATTGCATTGAATATGTAGATTGCTTTGGGTAGTATGGACATTTTAATGATGTTAATTCTTCCCATCCATGAACATGGTATATGCTTCCATTTATTTGTATCTTCCTTGATTTCCTTCTTCATTGTTCTGTAGTTTTCTGAGTACAGGTCTTTGACCTCCTTAGTTAAGTTGATTCCTAGGTACTTTAGTTTTCTTGTTGCTATGGTAAATGGGATTTGTTTTTTTGCTTCTATTTTTGTTGTTTCATTATTGGTATACAAAAATGCTTTTGATTTCTGGGTATTGACTTTATACCCAGCTATTTTGCTAAATTTGCTTATTAGGTTGAGTAAGTTCTTGGTGGAGCCCATCAGGTTTTGTATGTACACTATCATATCATCTGCAAATAATGATAATTTGACTTCCTCCTTTCCAATTTGGATACCTTTGATTCCTTTTTCTTCTCTGATGGCTATAGCTAGAACTTCCAAGACAGTGTTGAATAGAAGTGGAGAAAGTGGACAGCCTTGTCTTGTTCCTGATCTTAGGGGGAAAGCTTTCGGTTTTTGTCCATTAAGTATGATGTTGGCTTCAGGTTTCTCATAGATGGCCTTTATGATGTTGAGGTATGCTCCCTCTATTCCCATTTTGCTGAGGGCTTTTATCATAAATCGTTGCTGTACTTTATCAAATGTTTTTTCAGCATCTATTGATATGACCATATGATTTTTATCTTTCAATTTGTTGATGTGGTGTATTACATTGATTGATTTATGAATGTTGTACCATCCTTGCATCCCTGGGATGAAGCCCACTTGATCATGGTGTATGCTCTTTGTAATATACTGCTGAATCTGATTGGCCAATATTTTGTTGAGAATTGTAGCATCTATGTTCATCAGAGATATTGGCCTGTAGCTTTCTTTCTTAGTTTTATCTTGCCCTGGTTTTGGGATTAGAATAATATTGGCCTCATAGAGTTTGGGAGTCTTCCCTCTTCCTGAATTTTTTGGTATAGTTTGACGAGGATAGGAGTTAGTTCTTCTTTAAATGTTTGGTAAAATTCACCTGTGTAGCCATCTGGTCCAGGGCTTTGTGCTTTGGGAGGTTTTGGATTACTTCTTGAATTTCACTAGTTGTTATTGTCCTATTGAGGCTTTCTGCTTCTTCTGGGTTCAGTTTCGGTAGATTATACCTTTCCAGAAATGTGTCCATTTCATCCAGGTTGTCATATTTTTTGTCATATAGTTGTTTGTAGTAATTTCTTACAATCTTTTGTATTTCTGAGGTATCAGTTGTGATTTCCCCTCTTTCAGTTCTGATTCTGTTTATTTGGGTCCTCTCTCTCTTTTTCTTGATGAGTCTGGCTAAGGGCTTGTCAATTTGTTTATTTTTTCAAAGAACCAGCTCCTGGACCTGTTGAGTCTTCGAATTGTAGCTTGAATCTCTGAGTTATTTAGTTTTGCTCTGATCTTGATGATTTCCTTCCTTCTACTTGCTCTGGGCTTTGTTTGTTGTTGCTCCTCTAGTTCTTGCAGCATTGTGGTTAGGTTGTTTTTATGAACTTCTTGTAACCTTTTTTGGAAGGCCTGTGTTGCTATAAATTTCCCCCTGAGAACTGCCTTTGCTGTATCCCATAGGTTTTGGGCTGTTGTGTGTTCATTGTCATTTGTTTCCAGGAACTTTTTGATTTTATCTTTGATCTCATTGTTAACCCCTTCATTGCTTAAAAGCATGTTATTCAGTCTCCATGAGTTAGCAAATTTTTGTTCTTTTCCCTTGAGACTGGTTTCTAGTTTCAAGCCATTGTGATCTGAGAAGACACTTTGTATGATTTCAATTTTCCCATATTTGTGAAGGCTTGTCTTGTGACATACTATGTGGTCTATCTTGGAGAATGATCCATGTGCATTTGAAAAGAATGTGTATTTTGCTTCTTTGGGGTAAAAGACTCTGTATACATCAGTTAGGTCCATTTCCTCTAGAGTGTTGTTCAATGTCACAACATCTCTGGGGATTTTTTGTTTGGAAGATCTGTCCATTGTTGATAATGGGGTATTAAAATCCCCTACTATTAGTGTGTTGCTGTCTATGTCTTTCTTAAAGTCTTCCAAGATTTTCCTTATATATTTTGGAGCTCCTATGTTGGGTGCATATATGTTTATCAGAGTTATTTCTTCTTGATGGATTGTTCCCTTAAGTATTATGAAATGTCCATCTTTGTCCCTTTTTATGACCTTCATTGTAAAATCTATTTTGTCTGAAATCAGTATTGCTACTCCAGCTTTTTTTTCATGTCTATTTGCTTGATATATAGTTTTCCATCCCTTCACTCTCAATCTGTGTCGATCTTTTGTTCTGAGGTGGGTCTCTTGAAGACAGCATATATGTGGGTCATGTTGTCTTATCCATTCGGCTACCCTATGTCTTTTGATTGATGCATTTAATCCATTTACATTTAAGGTTATTATTGATTGATACTTATTCATTGCCATTTTCTCCCTTTGTGTCTGTATTCCTCTTTGGCTTTCTCTGTTTCTTCATTTTATTTGTTTACTTATTTTTATAGCAGACCCTTTAGCATTTCTTGCAATGCTGGTTTGGTAGATGTATTCTTTCAGTCTTTTTTTGTCTGGGAAGCTCCTTATTTCTCCTTCTATCTTGAATGAGAGCCTTGCTGGGTAGAGTATTCTTGGTTGCAGGCCTTTGTTTACCATGACTTGAAATACTTTTTGCCATTCCCTTCTGGCTTGAATTGTTCCTGTTGAATAATCATTCGATAGCCTTATTGGAGCCCCTTTGTATGTTATTTGTCTTTTCTCTCTTGATGCTTTTAGGATTCTCTCTTTGTCTTTGAAATTCGCCATTTTAATGATAATGTGCCTTGGTGTTGGTCGTGTTTGGGTTGATCCTCATTGGGACCCTCTGTGCTTCCTGAACTTGATTAATGTTTTCACTCATCATGTTAGGGAAATTTTCTATCATGACTTTTTTTAACAGGTTTTCCATTCCTTGTTTCTCTTCTCCTTCTGGTATCCCTATGATATGGATGTTGTTACGTTTCATGTTGTCCTGCAGCTCTCTTAACCTCTCTTCAGTCTTATTCAGCCTTTTTTTATTCTCTTGTACTGTCTTGGAGTATTTGTCTACATTATCCTCCAACTCGCTGATCTGGTCCTCTGCTTCCTGTAGCCTACTGTTGATTCCTTCTACTGTATTCTTCAATTCAGAAATTGTATTCTTCATTTCCCCCTGGCAATTATTGATAGTTTCTATGTCCATTTTCATGCTGTTGTAGCTCTCAGTAGGTTCCTTGTAACTTTCCTGGAGTTCTTTGTAGTTCTCCTGGAGTTGTTTATAGTTTTCTTTGATGTGGCTGAGCTCACCGAGCTTCTCTATCATCATTCTTTTGAATTCCTTATCTGATATTCCAGGTGCCTCTGTTTCATTTTGTGTTCTTTCTGGGGATTCTTCCTTTCCTTTTGGTGATGGACTGATTCTTTTTTTCCCCATTTTGGGTGTCTGTTCTTGCTTGCTTTTTATTTTTTTGTTTTTTCCTTGGGTTAACCTGCTTTGCTTCCTTGCCTCAGTTTAGCACCCTTCTGTGATAGGAGATTTGTGGAGTTCAATGTTGCAGTCTCCCAGATTTTCTCCACTTGTTGTTCTTGGGGTGTCCTTTATTTGGGCTGTCTGGTTGTATTCTGGACCTGTGGGCCTTTATGATCTCTGATTGGTCCAGTTGGAGCCTGAACCTTTGTGCTGCTCTCCTGCAGGTCTCCGCTGCCTCTGGGATGTGCTCCCCTGAGTCCAGATGCTGACCGCTCCAAATCCTAGGGACCTGAAGACATCTCGTGCTCCCTATCTTGTCCTCTAGCTACTCTGGTACTCGAGAACACCATTAGCACTGCTCTCTACTCTGTTGCCATCTTTCCACCTCTCGGATGTCGTTGATTCTTTCTGGCTTCCACTTGAACCCATTGTCTTCACTGTTTCTTTGGTTGTCAGTCCAGGTGGCTCTAACATCACCCTCATTTCCAAAATTATTTAGCAAAATTCCCTGCTTTAGTGCCCTTCCTAAGCATACAGAAATATATGTTCCCAAGCTATGTTGGGCAATAGAAAACGTTAGGGTGCCAAGGTTTGCCTCTTTCTCAATCACTCTTGGAAACATGAAACCATTCTGTTAACTCAATGAGGCTGTCTGAAGTCCTGCCCTTTTCTTTTTTAATTGTATTTTTTTCTATTACCAATCATCACCCCTTTACTTTCCTCCCCTTGTAATCACCACACTGTTGTCCGTATCCATGAACCTTTTTTTCCTTTTTGCTCAGTCCCTCCATCTCCAACCCACCCAACTTCTGCCATAGCTGTCATCTGCTCTCCATCTATGAGTCTGTCTCTGTTTTGCTTATTAGTTCAGTTTGTTCATTAGATTTCACAGTTAAGTGAAATCACATGGTATTTGTCTTTCTCTGACTGGCTTATTTCACTTATCATAATGTTCTCCAGGTCCGTCCATGCTGTTGCAAAGGGTAAAATTTCCCTCATGGCTGAGAAGTATTCTATTGTGTAAATGTCCCATAGTTGTTTTATCCACTCGCACTAATAGGCACTTGGACTGCTTCTATATCTCAGCTATTGTAAATGATGCAGCCATGAACATATGGGTGATTGTATTCTTTTGAATTTGTGTTTTGTATTCTTTAGGATATATTCCCAGAAGTGGGATCACTGGGTTATAAGGCAGTTCCATTTTTAATTTTTTGAGGTATGTTCATACTGCTTTCCACTATGGCTATACAAGTCTGCATTCCCACCAGCAGTGCACAAAGGTTCCCCTTTCTCCACATCCTCACCAGCACTTGTTAGCCCTTCTTGATGAGGTGTGCTGGTATTTCTTCTCTGGGGTCTGAATGCTTCTCAAGGGTTCTTTGAGAGACTAAGAACTAAATTCCTCAATTTTTGGAGTTCTTAATTTTATTAAGATGAAATTCTTGTCATCCCTTTTTCCTTGGGACAAATGCCCTTCTTGCAGGTTTAGCTACATGTAACTTACCCTCTGTTTGTTCTGACCCTTCTTCCTTCCCACTCTGAGAAAATGTCCTTCAGCAGTCAGTGAAATGGGCATAGGGTGGGAGGAGGTGTGTGGAAATCTAATCCCATCTTGTCCTTTCTATGTCCCAACTTCCTTCAAGCCTAGGCTTTTGAAAGTCAAAAATATTTACTCTGCTTTTTGCTATAACAGTTTTCCTTCTTTCTTTCTTTCTTTCTTTCTTTCTTCCTTTCTTTCTTTTTATGGCAATGAACTCATGTTGCTAAAATGGGGCAAGAGTAAGGGGTTTGAAAGCAGAGATGGTGTTCATATTTTCAAAATATCATCATCCTGGTGTGATAGTATTCAGAACATTGTTTTAAAACCCACTATACTAGTAGTCATCACATTATTTTAAAATGGATAATTTATTTTTATCCTTCACTACACTGCACTTATGCCTTCCCTTTATATTACCTTCTAAATCATGGCATAACCTCAGAGAAAAGATGTAGGAAAGACCCTGATTTGCCTGCATGTAAGTATTGAACATAGGCAGAATCAGGGCTCAAAATGTAAATTGAACAATAGAAGAAAAAATTACTTGAAATGTTGATATGTGTACCTAGAGGACTAAAATCAATGTCTGTCCAGCATTCCATGCAGGCACAGTGCAGGAGACAAAGTAGGAACTCAGTGTCTGGTGAATGAATTAAGTAATTACATGCTTATTGTTAATAGCCCTCATTTCTCCAGTGCCCTCCCTGTGCCAGGTATAAGCCAATCTTCTCAACAATCTCAGAGAAAGGCATTTCCCTCATTTATATTGAGGAAAACAACGGAAGATCAACTAGATAGGGTCTTTTGTTCCAAATCATGCAGCTAATGAGTAGCACATACAGAATTCTAACTCACATTTATTTGATCCCAAATCCTGAATTTTTTCCTCTTGCCACACTATGTTATCAATTTTATTTAATTTATAAGGTGCGTATAGTTGTAAGATTCTATATGAGATATATATGTATCCGGATATGTATATATGCCTAGGCTTGTATATAATGAAGTCTCTTGTTCTCTGGACTATTAAGTGTATTTTCCAGCTACCAGATAAGATTGGTTAAATATATTCTCTTGCTCTGCTTTTCTTAGAATTTTGGTGTTATATTCTGTGAGTCATATTGATCTGCTAATATTTACTGCCTTAATAAATGAAAACAGGATGCAATGTCACCATTTTACACTTGGAACCTTAACACTTGCAATCATGAAATGTTTCAGCCAAATGATATATTTATCATTTAAGCCATTTAGGCTTTGGTGGAGATGAAGAAGAAAATGTTTGTGTGAGTTACATGGGGATAAATGTTTCCTTTTTATGCTGTTTGGCAAGATGGTGGCGGTATTTTTTACAAAGAGGATATGTAATTGTGTGTATATTCCAAGCAGCTTGTTTATATTTTCCCCTAGGGCTTGACTTTCTTAGATGTCGAAAACACTCTGAGGGGAGGAAGGAATGAATAAATTTTTACAAACAGACATTGTCTTTGTTTCCCAGGCAAATTCAATGCACCTTCTGTTGGGTAATTGGAATCCAAGAAGTAACATGGAGTGTTTTAACAAAATGTGTGTCACTGAGCCCTATTTATAATGGAACAGCAGTAATTTGGAAACCCAAACTATTTAGGTAAGAATAAGTGATTAAAAAGACAAAATGAGAGATCAGAATGTATTGACTCAGTTGTAGAATTTGGCATTTGGTGCAGTAAATATAGGTAAATGTGAGTAAATATTTCCAGAAGACTGGTCCCACACTCCTTCTACTTTTGGGGCAGAGTCTCCTTGCATTTTACTACTGATACATTTTATTCTTAAAAAAAAAAAAAAGATTTTATTTATTATTTTTAGAGAGAGGGGGAGGGAGAGAGGCAGAAAGGGAGAGACATCAATGGGTGGTTGTCTTGCACCTGCCTCCAGCCATGGACCTGGCTGGAGGCATAGCTTGCAACCTGGTTATGTGCCCTGGCTGGGGAATCGAACCAGCAACCTTTGGGTTTGCAGGCTGGCACCTTATCAAACTGGGCCACCAGACAGGGCCCATTTTATTCTTTTTGAGGGTGATGGTAAAATGTACCATTATAAATGTGCCATAAAGAGTATAGTTCAGAATAGTATTATCTTTGTATTTTGTGTTGGGTTGATAAAAAAAGAGGGAACTATGAGTAAGCCTCACATTATTTTATTTTATTTATTTTATTTTATTTTTTTCATAGTAATAGCACCTTTTACAAAAGGCTATATGCTTGCATATCTGTGTATGGGAGCAAATGTGTCTTTCGAACATCAGTTCCCAGAGCTTTATAAATGCAGTACCTTTATGTTGGAAGCCACTATACTAAACAGTGTCAAGAACAAAAGGCAAAGGCCAAATGCCACATTGCTACCTCAGTGTTAGAGCTCAGAGGGAATAGGTCTGAGTAAGTACGTGTGTACATCTTTAAAGGCAACTACTTGGGATACCAGAAGTTTCTTCTACTAACTCAGTCCCTGCTGGTTTTTGCAGCTGAAAGTCCCATAGAAGACATATCTTCCTGGCCCTGGAACCTTGGGCTTGGAGGCTTAGTGCTGGGCTGGGACTTCTCACTCCCAGGATATTCTTCCTGAATTTTTATCCACCACATGTGAATGTGGGACCAGCCTGTTCTGCATTCCTACCAGTCTGGGTAGATGTGGTTTCTTTAATTTCCATGGTTGTCAGACTTCCATTCAACTCAATTTCTGACAGTTCTGAGTGATGGTTATTCTATAATTTAATTGTGTGAGGCAACAAGCTGTGTTTACCTATGCTGACATCTTGACCCAAATACTTGTGTATTTTAATGAGTGGATCCAGTCTTTTTGTCTGTGTTTTTGTTGGTAGATTATAATTTTTTTAATTCATTACTTCAAATTCAGTGGGGACATTTTATGAAGTAAACATCTTTTGTCCATACACTGAGCCATTTTCCCTTATATTGCTTAAATTTCTTATCTCTCAGTGTTCAGGTTACTAATATTAGCCTATAAATAATGTATCATAGCATCTAGCAATTCTTTAGTAATAAATAATAAATTTTTTAGTAATAAGGTTTCAATAATGCTGCCATTACTTTTTGCATAATTCAAAGTTGTTCTGTGTAGGATTAAAATAACAGATTGGTTGCCTGTGGTGAGAGTCATTTATCTAATAAATATATAGCTAGCTTTTCTTAGTAATACCTTGAAATGTAATTGTGTTATCTCTTGGAATATGACATTTGTACCATCTATACCATGTGGGAAAATATGCATCTTATTCGTACACTATTGTGATCCTCTTTCTGTCTAAATTTATTGATAAATTGATTCAAGTACAGCTGTGAGAGAGAGAGAGAATAATTAGGTCAAGAAAGGATTTTGAGAGGTCATCTTTTTCTTCAGGCAGGACTGTATCTAAGGGATTCCAAACAGGTATCTATCTATCCAAGGGATGGGAATGCACCACCCGCCTCAACCACCATCAAGGGAGCCTTATATGTATTTCAGCCATTTCATTTGCATGAGTCACTTACATTGATTTTCATGAACCATTACTAGGTCTCTATTCTTCATAACTCTTGACCTAACAAGATTTCTATAACATCATCTGTACATATATTATATTGTGTGTGTTCACCACCCCAAGTTCTTTCCATTTTCTTCTCTGAACAAACTTGTTTCTAGAGCTCTTTGCCTAGTCAGTCCTCCAAAGCTTATCCCTGGGATACTTTCCTGTGCCATGATGTTAATTACACTAAAGTTTAACAATGCCCTTTCTTATTTCTACCTAACTAAGACCTTTGGCTTTTGGTTGACTAAAAGTCTTTAAGCCTTAAAGTGCACTATCAAAAATATTTGGCATAAAAGAGCTCCCAAATGTATCCTATTCTAAGTTTATAGCCTTTATTATTTTCTCAGATAATCTAGTTTACTTTACAAACATGAACTGTAGTTGGTATTTGGCTTGTTCTTTTATGTCCAGGTGGAATTACTGAAGCAGAGAACCCAAGGCCTATGTGCAGAGAGTTCATGATGGCAAAGGTATCCAAAGACCTGAGAGGCAGAAAAAGAGAGAGAGAGAGGCAGAAACAGAGACACAGATAGAGAAAGACAGAGAGGCAGAGAGGGACTGAATTCAATAAGTATATTAGTTAGTTGGCAGACCAGGAAACTAGAACCTGTATTTTACTTTACTCTTCTTGTGTGGAGGTTTCTAAGAAACTTGCTCTTTTTTTTTTTTTTTTTGGTCTGTTGATATATTACTAATATGAAATGATTTTGGTTATGGTTACTGTTTGACTTTTGGAGATAGTGTTTAGAATCATCGGTTAACCAGGTCAAACTCCATCCGTATTATATCATTAGAGTCATTATGCCAGAAAAGAAATAGCATACTAGAAGTCAAAACTGGAAAGAAAACTATGAAATAACATTTAGTCTCTGACTGCCTCACACAACCCAAATTTCTGCATCGTGGTAGCCATACCTAGAATAGGCTGAGAAGGTCAAGGTCAAAACAGCAAACTGTTCTTTGCTACTGCTTCCCTGTTAACCTCATTCCAGCCCTTGAATCCAAAACAAGCTTGCTTTAGAATTTTCCCAGCTTGCAGACACATCAACTCAAGGCTCCTTTACTGTGGTCTGTTTCTTGTTTCTCCAATATTAATTTAGAAAAAAAGAAAAAAAGATCTATTTATGTCTCTTAACCAACCAATTAAATGTTTTCTTTGGTATTTGAGCAGACAATTAACATGAATTCCTGAAGACCAAACATGTAATTCTGAACAAAATATAGAGCAGGGTTTCAGGTTTCATAACTGTTGAATTTGTGGGTAATAGTTTCCATGTGTTTCCTCTGATGAATCAACCTATAGTCATTTCATAGTTTCATTAAAAACATTTTTTTCTTTTCACAGTTTTGTTTTTCTATTACATATGTGCTTCTCTTCATCCCACACAAAATCTATGTCCCAAGAGAATTCATGTATGAGAAAGAAGAGAGGACAAAGCAATAAATTGTTGAGCACAGGGTCAGTTGGGCCAAATCCCAAGACTCTTCACATGTGAAGAATAACAAGGGTGGGGCACACACACTGCAGAAGCAAATAGTGGCTGAGTCACATAGAGGCTAGTGTTTTACACTGGAATTGGAAGAGTATGGCAGGCTGGCAAGGAATTGTCTGCAAGTCTTCTCTGAGGCCACTGGGATGCTTAGATCACTCCCCCTGGTTATGCAGTAATATGACATTCTGCAACTCAATGTTGAAGATTCTTCCTTTTGACTCATGTATCTCATTGCCCAATAAAGACCATTTCATGAACTATTTGTGGTTCAAGGAAAGTCACGTAAAAAGTTGAAATAGTGCAAGATAGCTTCTAGATTTAGTTCATTCAAATCGATGCACGGAACACCCATTACACACCAGTCATGGCTTTTTCTAGGAATTAGGGATAGAGCTATGGGTCCCAGTTCCATGAAGCCTACATTCTAGTTGTGGTTAAAGAGAGATATTCAGAAGTTGAGACAATAACAAATATGATGATTTCTAATGGTAGTATTTTACCAAGGAAATAGACCTGGGAATTATGATTGAACGTGATGAAGGTGAGGTGAAATAGGGCGTTCCAGGCATACAAATGGAACATGCAAAAACACAGTGCCGGATAGAGTATCTTCTATTCTTTTTTTCATAAGCCTCAACATTTTTCTCAGAATCATATCACCAAGGGCAGGAGCCTTTAGTTGGTTGGTGTTTTTGAATTGAGGAAAATATAAAGCCCCCAGGCAGAACAGCCTGGATCTAAGGACAAAGAGGGTCATTAAGCACAATGGTAATTCACCTTGTGTCCTCTTTTGCCATTTTGCTATCTCCTCCTCTCAGCCTCTATCCTTTCTATTTGCTCTTAGAAAAATCTCACTTTTAGGGGCAGCTGCATAGACAGTCACTAGGGAAATGCTGAATAAAGTGTTTGAGGAACTTCTGTAAATAACTATGAGAAATGATACCACAATCACACTTGGGTTTAAATAAACATGCTGCACTATGTGAGACTTTTTAGTATATTAAGCCAGTGATTCTCAACTGGGATGACCCATCCACCCTTATCCTAAAGAAGACATAGAGGCAATCTTGATTGTTACAACTCAGGGCAGTGGGGTGAGTAGTGAATAAGGACCAGAAATTCCTCCAGATATATTTGACAATGCACAGGATAGTCTTATGCAAGAAAGGATTAGCCAATTCTGAATTCAGGTTCCTCTAATTCTTCTTACGAGCATGAAATGTATCCTCCACAGTGATCTCCAATGCTGTCAGGGTACAAAGTAGATTAACATTTTCTGGATTTCGCTAATCTGTTTATTATTGAACTTCAGAGCCCTGCTCTGCATCTTACTAGATGTGTGACTACATGTGTGTGGAAGATGGGCAAATTAGTTAACATTAGGTATCTCCATGTCCTTACCTGTAAAATCAAAGTTATACAAGTAAATCCTTACCTCCTGAAGTTATTTTGAGGAAAATGTGAACTGGTACATTTTATTATTCACAGGGTCTGACATATAATGATTTCTCAATGAAAGTTAAACATTTTTTTCCTCTGCCACAGGGGTCTGGTTTCTGAGAAGGTGATTGGTGAATGTCAGAAGAATAAGCTGGAGATCACTTACATCACATTCCCTTCCTCCCAAATTCAATTTTGCCCCTCCATTAGCTGCTCCATGCCAGGCATTCTGTTGGGGACATGGAGATGGACAACAGTGTGGAGTGGATAGACATGGGGGAGCTTTGCTCCTTGGGAGCAGCAACATGATGACCCTAGAGAAAATCAGTACTTATACTTATCCTTCACATGTAAATAGAGGTGATGTTTTAAAGTCTCATTAAAGTACCTTGGCCCTTGGAAATGTAAACATGCCATTGCACCACTGACAGCTTCAGCTGACCCTTACACATTATTCAAACTGATTCAAACTGGAATTGAATTATATTTGGTATTTGCTAGGAGGTTTATTAGACAGTGCCTGAGGATAAATCTCCAAGTGAGGGCATTAGTTTTCTCCAGTGAAAACAGAACTGACAAGATATGTGTATGTATAGAGATTTAATTTAAGGAATTGACTTATGTGTTTATGGAGGTTGTCAAGTGTAAAATCTGCGGGGTGGGCTGACAGGCTAGAGACCCAGGAACAGCTGATATCTCAGATCATGCCCAAAGGGTGTCCAACGGCAGAATATCCTTGTGCTTGGAGGAAGTCTGTCTTTTGTTCTATCCAGGACTTAAACTGATTGGATGAGGCCCACCAACATTATGAAGGGCAATCTGCTTTACTTAAAATCCACCATTTAAGTGTTCACCTCATTGGATTTGATTTCAAGTCTGGGCATTCTGGCCCAGCCATGGTGACACACAACTAACCACCATAGTGATGAGGAAAGTGTGGCCCATTACTGGCCAAAGAATATAATTTGAAACTGGCTGAGTTCAGAAATTGTGGCTATCTTGAAAATGTCCTTGTCAGAGGTATGCTTTGAGTGACTAGCCAAGTAGCAAAACTTCCCTTTCAGCTGCATGTGTTACCTGGCAGAGAAAACCTTCATCCCAAAGAGAAGCATCTTCCTCTTTCTACAACAGCTGAAGAGCTGTGGTTATCTTACTGACAGACCAGAAGCCTAACCTTTTATTGAAATCATCCATGACATTTGTCATGGATAGAAAGGAACAAATCTTTATGTTTAAATGTATTCTTAGATTTCTGCCATATTTTCAAAGCTTATTGATATGGATAAGTTGAAGCCCTTTTTTTCTGTTTGAACCTCCTACTCACTTAGAATTGGGATTTAAGAGGCTCAACTCTTACAGAAAAAATTTCTGAGGAAACTGAGCTGAGACATGAAAAATAAATTGTCATTTGTTTGTAATCAAATTCATGCCTCTTTAATAAATTTTATATAAGAATCTGCCAAATCTACTTTCAGCTTCCTGTTTCTCCTGCAACCTGGACACAAAAGCATTTCATTCAACCACCCCTGCTAGTGACTGACTACTTGCCAGGGACTCCCAGCATGCACTGCCATCTGGTCACCTCTTGTCTTGTTTGAACCCATCCTCCTTTGTAAATTAGTGCTAAAATGTATTTTCCAAATACCAGCTCTTTGGCTGCTCTTTGAGGCAGCAGCTAACTCTAACCCAATTCCAAGTATCAGGATCCACTCACTACTTTTTAAAATTCACCTAGAAACAAAATAAGGAAACCAAACTTGTCCAAATGTATGAGGAAAGCCAGTTGCTTAAAAATGTTGTTGCAGGTCTGGCTGGGTGGCTCATTTGGTTGCAGTATTGTCCCTTGCACCAAAATGTTGAGGTGTGATTCCTGGTCAGGGCACATACCCAGGTTGCAGGTTCAAATTCTGACATTCAAGCACATAGGGGAGGCAGCCAGTCAATGCTTCTCTCCCTCTGCCCCTCCCTTTCTGTATCTCTAAAATAAATAAAAACATATTCTCAGATGAAGATTTAAAAACGAAAAACAAAAAACAGCCCTGGCTGGTAGCACAGTGGATAAGGTGCTGGCCTGCAAACCCAAAGGTCACAGGTTCGATTCCCCAGCCAGGGCACATAACCAGGTTGCAGGCCAGGTCTCCAGCCAGGTCTGTGGCTGGAGGCAGGTGAAAGGCAACCATACATTGATGTCTCTCTCCCTCTCTGCCTCTCTCCCTTCCCCTCTTTCTAAAAATAATGAAATAAAATCCTAAACAAAACAAAACAAAAAAACCAAAAAACAGTGTTGCAAGTGTGTATCCCAAATGGAATATTTGAATTATATTAGATTATTTGATATCAAATTTGAACTGAATGACCCTTCAGAGGAAAATCATTATTCTGCTCTAGTCTTCTCCTAATATTGGGTTATCTAGGCACAAATGTTCTCATCTCAAGCCCTTCGGGGAGAAAGTTTCCAGATCAATAGTAATTCTTTGTCTTTCTTTCTATTTGGCCCTTGGGTAAAATAAGCCACTTATTGTTATGTTGGAAACTTCTTATGAATATCTTTTTGGAAATGAGAAAAGACAGAATTCAAAGAGGAGTGGAAAATGGAAGGAAAACTCAACTTGCCTTCAATATTCTTTCCCTCTCCTTTGGAGACACCGCAGGTGAAACAGTGAGAGGAAAAATGTGTCCTTATAGGAGATGAACATGAGCAAACCTAGGTGTATTCATTTCCTCGTGCTGCCATAGGAAGCATGATAGAGTGGTTTGTCTTAAACGGATCTAGAGGCCAGGTATCCAAGATAAAGGCATCAGCAGGGTTGGCTCCTTCTAAGGACTGTGAAGAGTGTATCCCATTCTGGTTTCCCAGTTTCTGAGGATTTATTGGCAATCCTTGACATTCTTTTACTTCTAGATGCATCACCCTGATTTCTGCTTTAATAGCCTTGCCCTCCTCTCTGTGTGGATGTCTGCCTCTCCGTCCAAAGTTTCCCCCTTTTATAAGGATATGGTCATATTGGATTAGGACCTATCCTAATGACCTAATTTCAACTTGATTATCTGCAAAGATTCTATTTCCAAATCATGTCACACTCACATATACTGGGGATTTAGGCTTCAACATATTTTGGGGGAAACAATTCAGCTCATAGCCCTAGGATTGGCTGGAGTTAGAAAAACCCATTGTCTATTTCTGTATCATACTTGAATGTGGAGGTTTTGGGGTGATGATTTGTGTAGATTGCAGCATGAATGTGTTGCATCAAACCACCACTGCACATAGACTGCTGCCTTCCACATGTCTTTCACTGGATTGGTTTTTTTTTTCTATAAATATTTTTATTACATGTTTCTCCAAAAGTATGACCACATATAGTTTTGGAAAAGATTCACAAAATGCAACTTCTTATTTCAAACATGAGAACTTGATCCAAACCTTAGAGTACTTAAAAGTCTAGGAAATAAGAGTTGCTTTTGGGTCCTCAGTAGCTATTTTTTTTCATGATCTTTTCACTCATGTTGTCCCAGCCCTCTGCCACACATACGTCTGCACAAACCTAAAACACATATGTGCATGCACGTGCAGATAGGCAGACACACACACACACACACACACACACACACAATGCAGTTTCTCAAAGTCTACTTAAACAAGGTATTGATTTTAGTTCCTCTTATATGGATGTACTCCCTTTACTTCTTCTTCTTTTTTTTTTTTTTTTAAATTATCTTCTATTGGTAAATGAGTGTCTATTCAATGCCCAGCCAGCTGTTAGGACTGCAGCAGAGCAAAAAGATAAACTGCTAACTGGTTTCCACCAGAAAAAAACCCTGCTTTATCTTAAAGGAGCTGAACTGCCAGGTGGAGTTGAGTAAACTCTGGAGTTGCAATACAGTTGAGGCACAAAGTTCACCACCAACGTAAAACAGCCGGCTCAGTTCTGCTTTTTAATGGGCTCTAAACTAACGAAACTGAACATAAACAAGGGTGAAGCAATTGCTTCAGCAGAAAAAGGGTTATGTTTTGTTGACAACTAATGAGTACACTGCTATTTTAGCATCCTTAGGAACAGAATAGAAATTTGTTTATTTTCTCCCAAAGTTGACTGGTAAAATAAGGCTGAGGGAAAAAAAAAAAAAAAAAACTTTGTTAAACTTATAAGAAAGCAATTGTTTATTACTTGATACATGGGCTAATAAAATTTGAAAGACCTTTTTGAGAGCAGCCAATTCAATCTTCTTGCTTTCTTAGTTAAGGAGCCCAAAATTTGAGCAAATTAAATGGCATGAACCTGTATGGTTTAATGCAAAGATAAAGGACTTTGGGTTCAAGTCTCTAACTTTGTAAAATGGAGCTATTAGTATGTAGGTTATAGGTTGTTTGGGGGAGATTACATGAGTAATCCATTTGAGTTTCTAATGCATCACCTTGTGAGTTATTTTCCCTCTTTTGACAAGGGTCACTCTGCTAATTAGCCCGGGAGAAGAAACTAGACATCATTCCTTAGTTCTGTGTTTCACTTTTGTCCATGTAATTTCAGCATTCACAGTGCAGGATTTCCAAAATCCCCTAACAAATGAACCCTGTGGTCAAACTAAAAACCTCTTTTCAGATACTTGTTTCCAAAGGCCCCACCAACTTTTACCAGAGCTGCTAATAATTAACCGAAGGGAGTGACTGGATGGAAACTTTTCCAGGCTTCTTCAGAATGCAGCTTGCCAAAAAGGGTGTGAGAGGCAGCCAGAGCCAGGACAAGAAGGGGGAGCCAGGGGCCAGCAAAAACACACATGCGCAATTGAACGCCTTGGCTCTTGGGTAGGGAGCTGTGAGACACAGAAGCGCTTTCTTCACTGTGTATTTACAGATTCAAAATCTCATGGAGGATCCACGTTCAGAGGAGTGGACCAATACCCTGGGTATTTTCTCAGCCATATATTTACTTAATCTATAAATTCATTAGCATAAAACACATTTTGGATGCTCTGATGCTTGCTATCTTTCCATCAAGATCGGAGATTAAAGAATGTTTATATTTGAGATGAAAATAGGAGAAAAAATGAGTAACCCTTAACTTCTCTCCAAAACACTAGGGAAGAAGTGATTTGCTAAGTGCCCAGTGGCGGGCTGGTAAGTGAAGACCACTTTTGTGGCCTGGTCACTTTCACCACTGAGTTCCACTCATCAGTTTGGATCAGGTAGAATTGATACGTCACTGGAGCCTGCTCCTTTCTTAGGAAGGGTGGGGATTCTTCTCCATAATGTTATCAAGATAAGTCCAGATAATTTTTCCTGTCCAGTTTTCGAACGAGAGGTCAAAATGCACTAGGACATATGAGTTGTTAGCCACCACAAGCTATCAAACACCCAGAAGCTGTCAGCCACCAACCAATCCTGAAGGTGTAGAGTAGTATAGAATTTGTTCAGTGGGTTCCTGGTGAGCAAATGAATGATACAGAAAGCTAATTATGAACGTAGTTACCCTGGATTTAGATGACTCATATCAACCTTGGCTTGTTGGGCAAACACAGCATATTTGTGGCACCCTGTTAACTTTCATCTTCTAAGATCCAGGCACTAAAACAAAACAAACCAAGGTCACTAAAGAAGAAAATGAGATGATTGGTTTCATTTAAACTTTTAAAATATTAAGCTCTAAAGTTATGAAGGGGTAAGTTGGACTCATCACTTGTTAAAAATAGAGATAGTAATATCACCATTGCTGGGTGGTTGTGAAGACTATTGAGTCAACACATGTTTAGGACAGTAAAGATTCAGTATATAAGTAGTTATTATTATCTTCTGAGCTTCCTTATTTATTTATATTCATTATTTTTATTGGAAGCTCTTAAAATTTTTTCAATTACAATTTATATTCAATATTATTATCAGGTTTACAGCATAGTGATTAAACAATCATATACTTTAGAAAAGGTTCCCCCTGATATTTTCAGTACCCACCTGAAACCATACATAGTTATTACAATACTATTGACTGTATTTCCTGTGCTGTACTTTACATCCCTGTGACTGTTTTGTAACTAAAGATCCTGAACTTGCTTTTGAAATAGAGTTTCACTCTGTTGTAATTTTTTTGGTATACTCAAGTGTATATATGCAATTCTGTGTAAATGCACACATGTTATCTCATATACTGTACATATTTATCTGTTACTTAAAGAAATCATTTTTTATGTGATATTCAACTTCAACTTTCCTTTATTTTCTCTTTTGCATCCCCTCTGTACCCCTCCATGCCATGTAACTGTAAGTAATGAAGTGAAAGGTACTTCTACATATCCCCCTTGCTCATATAGTTCTATATTTACACTTACACATTTATATGGAAGAGGTCTGGTTATTTTTCATTTTCTGAACCTTAAATAGTGCGCATTTTACGTGTCTTCCTATCTTTTTAAATCTGAAGTGTACTTGTATAGAAATTTCTCAAAGCAGCTGTTCCACTGTAACTAATTGTTTGGAAAGGCTACATAATAATCCCTGAGCTGTAACCTCTGTAGCCTTTCTCATAGATTAACATTTGCTTCTACCCTTGACCCCATTACCATTTCTTGTCACTATAAACATTCTGACATTATATTTCCTTTTATAAACGACCTTGTGCACTAGTGATCTGAGAGGTGTCAAGGAGAGAAGTTATAGTTTTGAATGCACATGTATGTTGAATTTTTTACATATTCTGATAAATGGCTTGCCATAGTTTTAACAATTAAAATTTCCTCAGCAATGTGTGAGAACTCATTTATCCACATACCTACCATCAATATAGTTTATAGATTATTTCCATTTTTTCCAGTCCAACAGGTATTAAAATGATACACCATTGCTATTATAATTTGCAGTTTCCTGACTAGTTTAATGTGACCATATTTACATTTGCTTGTTGGGTATTTGGACTCGCTTATCTGTGAGTATTCTATTCTAATTATTTATTCATTTTTCTGTGAGCTTGTTTGTCTGTTTTTGTTGATTTGTAAAGACAAAAGAAAACAAAAAATGTCATCTATGGTATATACATTTACGAACCTATCATTTGTCTATTGACCTCGTTTGACATCTTTCTTTTGCTAAAAAAGGTTTTAAATATTCTCTTTTTATAAAGTATATTTTATTAATTACATTATTACAGTTGTCCTAATTTATTTTTCCTTTGCTCTACTCCACTCAGGATCCCACTTCCCTCCTGGAATCCCACGCCTCTTAGTTCATGTCCAAGGTTGTGCATATGTTCCCTGATTTCATTTTTTCTTATACTATTATCTTTTTTTCTTTTTATATTTTTTCAGGATTTATTGTTATTTAAAAAAAAATTTAAAATTATTTATTTTTTAAATTTAATTTTATTGTTGTTGTATTATATCCATCCCCTTTTTCCTCCCCTCTGTCCCATTCCCCACACACTCACTCCCCCTCAAAGTTGATCCCACTTGTTCATGTCCATGGTTCTTCCATACTAGTTCCTTGACTAAACTGATACCCTTCTTTGCCTCCTCCTCCACCCCCACTCCTGCCCACTGAAGGTCCATTCATTGTATTCATGTATCTGGTTCTGTTTTTCTTGTTTGTTTTCTTCACCATTGTCCTGTAATGGGTGAGATCATATGGTATTTGTCTTTCACTGATTGGCTTATTTCATTAAGCATAATAATCTCCAGTTCCATTCATGTTGTTGCAAAGGGTAGGAGTTCCTTCTTTCTTTCCACTGTGTAGTATTCCATTGTGTAAATGTACCAATGTTTTTTGATCCAACTATCCACTGATGGGCACTTAGGCTGTTTCTAGCACTTGGCTATTGTAAATAGTGCTGCTATGAACATAGGGGTACATAGGTTCTTATGAATTGGTGTTTCAGGGTTCTTCGGGTATAGTCCTAGTGGAATTGCTGGATCAAAAGGCAGATCCATTTTTAGTTTTTTAAGGAAACTCCATACTGTTTTCCTTAGTGGCTGTGCCAGCCTACATTCTCACCAACAGTGCACGAGGGTTCCCTTTTCCCCACATCCTCACCAACACTTGTTGTTTGTTGATTTGCTGATGATTGCCATTCTGACAGGTGTGAGGTGGTATCTTATTGTGGTTTTAATTTGCATTTCTCTGATGGCTAGTGACGAGCATTCTTTTATATGCCTTTGGGCTCTTTGTATGTCCTCCTTGGAGAGTTGCCTCTTCAGGTCCTTTGCCCATTTTTTAATTGGGTTGCCTGTCTTTCTGGTGTTGAGGTGCATAAGTTCTTTATATATTTTGGATATGAAACCCTTGTCTGAGGTATCATTGGCAAACATGTTTTCCCATACACTTGGTTCCCTTTTCATTTTGCTGGTGTTTTCTTTAGCTGAGCAGAAACTTTTCTGTTTGGTATAGTCCCATTTGCTTATTTGTTCTTTGATTTCCTTTGCCCTTGGAGAAGTATCAGTAAACATATTTCTGTGAGGATATCTAAAATTTTACTGCCTCTGTTTTCCTCCAGGGCCTTTATGGTGGCACTGCTTATGTTTAAGTCCTTTATCCATCTTGAGTTTATTCTGGTGTATGGTGTAAGTTGGTAGTCTAGTTTTATTTTTCTGCATGTCCCTGTCCAGTTCTCCCAACACCACTTGTTGAAGAGGCTATTTTTACTCCATTTTATGTTCCTTCTCCCTTTGTCGAATATTAATTGACCAGAGTCCTGGGTTTTTTTCTGGGCTCTCTATTCTGTCCCATTGATCTGTATGTCTATTCTTATGCCAGTACCAGACTGTTTTGATGACAGTAGCCTTGTAGTATAGTTTTATGTCCAGTATTATGATTCCTCCTACCTTGTTCTTCTTTCTCAAGCTTGCTGTGGCTATTCATGGGTGTTTTTGGCCCCATATAAATTTTTGAAGTATTTTTTCTATCTCTGTGAAGTATGCCATTGGTATTTGAATTAGGATTGCATTGAATCTATAGATTGCTTTGGGTAGTATGGACATTTTAATGGTGTTAATTCTTCCTATTCCTTAAACATGGTATATGCTTCCATTTATTAGTATTTTCCTTAATTTCTTTCTTCAATGTTCTGTGGTTTTCTGAGTACAGGTCTTTTACTTCCTTGTTAAGTTGATTCCTAAGTACTTACTTTTTGTTGTTGTTGTTGTTGCTATGGTAAATGGGATTTGTTTTCTAGCTTCTATCTCTGATGTTTTATTATTGGTATACAAAAATGCTTTTGATTTCTGAATATTGACTTTATATCCAGCTATTTTGCTAAATTTGCTTATTAGGTCAAGTAAGTTTTTGGTTGAGTCTATCAGGTTTTGTATGTACACTATCATGTTATCTGCAAATAAGGACAGTTTTAATTCCTCCTTTCTAATTTGGAAATCTTTGATTCCTTTTGCTTCTCTGATAGTTATGGCTAGAACTTTCAAAACAATGTTGAACAGAAGTGGAGAAAGTGGACAGCCTTAGGCGGAAAGCTTTTAGATTTTGCTCATTGAGTATGATGTTGGCTTCAGGTTTCTCATATATGGCCTTTATGATGTTGAGGTATGCTCCCTCTATTCCCATTTTGCTGAGTGTTTTTATCATAAATGGTTGCTGTACTTTATCAAATGCTTTTTTAGCATCTATTGATATGATCATATAATTTTTGTCTTTCATTTTATTCATGTGTTGTATTACATTTATTGATTTGTGAATGTCGTACCATCCTTGTATCCCTGGGATGAAACCCACTTGATCATGGTGTATGATATTTTGAATGTATTGCTGGATCTGGTTGGTCAATATTTTGTTGAGAATCTTAGCATCTATGTTCATCAGAGATATTGGTCTATAGTTTTCTTTCTTAGATGTGTTTTGACCTGGTTTTGGGATTAGAATAATATTGGTCTCATAGAAAGGGTTTAGGAGTCTTCCCTTTTCTTGGATATTTTGGATTAGGTTGAGAAGGATAGGAGTTAGTTCTTCTCTAAATGTTTGGTTGAATTAACCTGTGTAGCCATCTGGTCTGGGGCTCCTGTGCTTTGGGAGATTTTGGATTACTTCTTCAATTTCACTAATTGTTATTGCTTTATTCAGGTTTTCTGCTTCTCCTGGATTCAGTTTTGGTAGATTATACATTTCCAGAAATGTGTCCATTTCACCCAGGTTGTCCTTATTTCTTGTCATACAGTTGTTTGTAGTAATTTCTTACAATCCTTTGTATTTCTGAAGTATCAGTTGTGATTTCTCCTCTGTCATTTCTGATTCAGTTTATTTGGGTCCTCTCTCTTATTTTCTTGATGAGTCTTGTCAAAGGTTTGTCAATTTTGTTTATTTTTTCAGAGAACCAGCTCCTGGACTTATTGATTCTTTTGTAGTTTTAGTCTCTAAGTTATTTAATTCTGTTCTGATCTTGATTATTTCCTTCTTTCTACCTGATCTGGGCTTTGTTTGTTGTTGCTCCTCTAGTTCTTGCAACTTTATGATTAGGTTGTTTATAAGCTTCTTCTATCCTTTTTAGGTAGGCCTGTATTGCTATGAATTTCCCTCTGAGGACTGCCTTTGCTGAGTTCCATAGGTTTTGGGCTATTGTGTATTCATTGTCATTTGTTTCCAGATTTCATCTTTGATCTCATTGTTTACCCATTCCTTACCTAAAAGCATGTTATTCTGTATATATCAGTTAGGTCCATTTCCTCTAAAGTGTTGTTCAATGCCACAATATCCTTGGTATTTTTTTTGTTTGGAAGATCTGTCCATTGTTGATAATGGGTATTAAAATCTCCTACTATTAGTGTGTTTCTGTTTATATCCTTCTTGAAGTCCTCCAAGATTTTCCTTATATATTTGGGAGCTCCTACTTCGGGTGCATATATGTTTACCATATATCTTCTTGATGGATTGTTCTCTTAAGTATTATGAAATGTCCTTTGTCTCTTTTTATGGCCTTCATCATAAAATCTATTTTGTCTGAAATAAGTATTGCTACTCCAGCCATTTTTTTTCATGTCCATTTGCGTGATATATATGTTTCCATCCCTTCACTTTTAATCTGTGTCAATCTCTTGTTCTGAGGTGGGTCTCTTAAAGACAGCATATATAAGCATATATATCTTATCCACTCAGCTACCCTATGTCTTTTGATTGGCACATTTAATCCATTTACATTTAAGGTTATTATTGATTGATAGTTATTTATTGCTATTTTTCCACTTTTTATCTGTGTTCCTCTCTGTCTTTCTCTGTTTCTTCATTTTTTAAAAGCAGACCCTTTAGCATTTCTTTTCTTATTTATTTATTATTTTTAGAGAAGAGGGAAGGGAGAGACTCAGAGAGGGAGAGAGACATCAGTGTATAGTTGCCTTCACCTACCTCCAGCTATGGACTTGGCTGGAGTCCTGGCTTGCAACCTGGTTATGTGCCCTGACTGGGAAATCAAACCAGTGACCTTTGGGTTCGCAGGCAAGTGCCTTACCCATTGAGACACCAGCCAGGGCCCGTTAGCATTTCTCGCCATGCTGGTTTGGTAAAGATGTATTCTTTTAGTTTTCTTTTGTCTGGGAAACTCTTTATTTCTCCTTCCATTTTGAATGAGAGCCTTGCTGGGTAGATTATTCTTGGTTGCAGGCCTTTGTTTCCCTTTACTTGGAATATTTTCTGCCATTCCCTTCTGGCTTGTATTGTTTCTGTTGAATAATCATTTGATGACCTTATTGGAGCCCCCTTATATGTTATTTGCTGTTTCTCTCTTGATGCTTTTAGGATTCTCTCTTTGTGTTTGAAATTTGCCATTTTAATTATAATGTGTCTTGGAGTGGGTCTGTTTGGATTCATCCTCATTGGGACCCTCTGTGCTTCCTGAACTTGAGTAACATGTTCTCTCATCATGTTAGGGAAGTTTTCTATCATTACCTTTTTGAACAGGTTTTCCATTCCTTGTTTCTCTTCTCCTTCTGGTATCCCTATGATACAGATGTTATTGTGTTTCATGTTGTCCTGCAGCTCTCTTAAAACCTCTTTATTCTTGTTCAGCCTTTTTTAATTCTGTTGCACTGTCTTGGAATATTTTTCTACATTGTCCTCCAGTTTGCTGATCTGATCCTCTGCTTCCTCTAGCCTGCTGTTGATTCCTTCTGCTGTATTCTTCAACTCAGAACTGGTATTCTTCATTTCCTCCTGGCTCTTACGGATAGTTTCTATGTCCTTTTTAATGCTGGTGTAGTTCTCAGTAAGTTCTTTGTAGCTCCCCTGGAGTTCTTTGTAGTTCCCCTGGAGTTGTTTCTAGTTTTCTTTGAACTGGCTGAGCTCATTGAGCTTCTCTATCATCATTATTTGGGATTCCATATCTGATAGTTTGCTTGCCTCTGTTTCATTTAGTGATCTTTCTGGGGATTCCACCTTTCCTTTTGGTGATGGACTGTTTCTTTTTCTCCCCATTTTTAGGTTTTGTTGTAATCCAATCAGACTGTGATCAGTTGCCAGGCTAAGGAACTGCTAGGCTGGAAGGATTGCTTTAGTCGTAATCCCATTGGTCTGTTATCCACCATCAGGCTCAGATGCAGCTTGAGGTGACAGATTGATTCAGTTATAAATCAATAAATCAGCTACCAAACTCAGGCCCTGCTGGGCTAGGCAGAGAGGTTCTATTGTAATCCGTTGGATCAGTCAGCAGCTCAGGTGCAGCCTGGTGGGACAGATTCAGGTGTAAATCAATTTGTGATCAGTGGTCAGGCTCAGGAGCAACTGGGCTAGGCAGCAAGATCCAACTGTAATCCAATGAATCTCTGATTAGCCACCAGGCTCAGGTGGTGCTGGGCTCCAAAGATTCTATTGTAATCCAATGAACCTGTGATCAGCTGCTAGGCTAAGGGGTCACTGAGCTAGACTGAAAGATTCAATTGTAATCCAATGAGTTTCTGATCAGCCGCCAGGCCCAAGGGTCACTGGGTGGGGGGACAAACCAACTCAGTTGTGAACCAATGAATCCATGATCAACCACCAGGCTCAGTTGCCACTGTGTGGGGCTGACTGTCTGACCCAGATGTAAGTCAGCTGCCAGGCTCAGGCGCTGCTAGGTGAGAGAGAGATATCTCTTCAGGTGCCAACTACTGTATCTATGCTCAGACAGGGCAGGGCAGGAGAGGTTTACTTAGATGTAAGTCAAAGAATTGTGATCAGGCACCAGGCTCTGGCACCGCTGGGTGGGGCAGATTGCTTCCAGTGGGTGGGGCTATGAGGACCCTCATAGGGAAGCTGCTTGGCGCAGAGCAGTCCACCAAGGTGTGGGCCATGAGTCAGCAACGGGATCCCCACAGCTGTCTCCCCACTTCTCTCCTCCAAGCCACCGCCACAGACTCCCAATGTGTCTCCAGTCCTCTCTGCCCTCCCTCCGCTGGAGCCCAGGGTAGGTGGGTGCCAATGTATTTTTTGCTGTGGTCACCTTAGTAGTTCTCTGTCTTCAGTGCTCTCTGAGGCTAGTAAACCCCATGGCTTTCTGCCCTTCTCAGCCAGATGCTACTCTACTCTCTGCCATGTTGCTGTAGCTGAGACACCCAGGTGGGGGACCAGAACCACCCCCCATTCTCACCCCCATCCCTTCAGCTGTTGCCTCCGGTGGGGGCCCAGCTAGCCCTCTCACGATTCTGCGATTCCTGTCAGTCACATTGTGATGAAGTGGCCTCTTCTGTTTTGTCCGTGGTTTTAGGGCTTCTTTCCAGCTGGTGTTCTGTGGGTAATTCCAGCTGACTTTTTCTCCAAAATAGTCATTCCAGATGCGACCTGGGAGGAAATTAGTGTAGTTCCACTTACTCCTCCAGCGTCTTGCCAGAACTCCCCTGTACTATTCTTTACATCCTCCTATCTATCTGGTACCCACCAGGGTACCAATTACAATTATGTTTCCTGATCCTTGCACCATTTCCCTATTTCTCCTGCTTTCCCCTTACAGCTGATAATTCTCCAAATGATCCCCATATTTATGATTCTGCTCCTTTTTTGGATGTTTGCTTAGTTTTTTTTGTTTTTATTTTTATATTTTTAGGTTTTGTTGTTGATAATTGTGAGTTTGTTGTCATTTTATTGTTCATAATTTTGGTCCTCTTTTTCTTAAGTTCCTGTAACATTTCATATAATATGGGTTGGGATGATGAACTCCTCTAGCTTTTCCCTGTCTGGGAAGCACTTTATCTGACCTTCTATTCTAAATGGTAGCTTTGCTGGATAGAGTAATCTTGGTTGTAGGTCCTTTCTTTTATTACTTTGAATACTTCTTGCCACTCCCTTCTTGCCTACAAAGTTTCCTTTGAGAAATCAGCTGATAGTCTTATAGGGACCCCTTTGTAGATAACTCTCTTCTACTCTCTTGCTGCCCTTAAGATCCTCCCTTTATCTTTAACCTTTGGCATTTTCACATGATGTGTCTTGTTATGGTCCTCTTTGGATCTAGCTTGTTTGGGACTCTCTGTGCTTCCTGGACTTGTTTGTCTATGTCCATCTCCAAATTAGGAAAGTTTTTCTTCATTAGTTTTTTATG
Source organism: Noctilio leporinus (assembly GCA_004026585.1). NCBI lineage: Eukaryota > Metazoa > Chordata > Mammalia > Chiroptera > Noctilionidae > Noctilio > Noctilio leporinus. The sequence continues at coordinate 78,648 of PVIW01005501.1, read as the reverse complement.
TAAGTTTTTAATTTCTTGCTCTTCCTCTTCTCCTTCTAGCACCCCTATGGTTTAGATGTTGGCATATTTAAAGTTGTCCCCACCCTGATTGGTGGAACAGTGGATAATGTGCTGACCTGCAAACCCAAAGGTCACTGGTTCGATTCCCCAGCCAGGGCACACAACAAGGTTGTAAGCCAGGTCCTCAGCCAGCTCCATAGCTGGAGGCAGGTGAAAAAGGCAACCGTATATTGATGTGTCTCTCCCTCTTTGCCTCTCTCCCTTCTCCTCTAAATAAATAGATAAATAAATAAATAAAGTTGTGCCAGAGGTTCCTAAGCCTCTTCTTATTTTTTTCAACTCTTGTTTCTTCATTTTGTACTGGTTGACTATTGATTTCTTCCTTATGTTTGAAATCATTGATTTGAATCCCAGTTTTCATCCCATCATCATTGGTTTCATGTGGATTTTTCTTCATTTCACTGAGTGTAGCCTTCACTTCTTCTTTTTTTTTTTTTTTTTTTAAGATTTTATTTCATTATTTTTAGAAAGAGGGGAAGGGAGAGAGGCAGAGAGGGAGAGAGACATCAATGTGCGGTTGCGTTTCACCTGCCTCCAGCCACAGACCTGACTGGAGACCTGGCTTGCAACCTACTTATGTACCCAGGCTGGGGAATCAAACCTGCGACCTTTGGGTTCACAGGCCGGCGCCTTATCCACTGTGCTACCAGCCAGGGCCAGCCTTCACTTCTTCCCTTATGTGTTTGCCATGCTCAAGCATGTCTGTCAAGTCTGTGAGCATCTTTATCACCAGCATTTTGAACTCTGGGTCTGTTAGGTTGGCTGTCTCCTCATTGCTTGTTTCTCCCACTGGAACCTTGATCTGTTCCCTCTTTTGGGCTATACTTCTCTGTCTCCTCAACTTGACAGGCTCCTGTGTTTGCCCCTGTGTGTTAGGTAGAGCTGTTGCACCTGTCTGGATGAGTGTTGCTGGGCTTCCATGCAGTTCTATTTTCTGGTAGTTCTGATTGTTTTTAGTTTTGAGGTAGTTGTATTTCATCTTATTGTTGTGTAAGATGGTGAATTGTGTCTAGCCATGCATCCATCTTGGATAAAAGTCTTACATTCTCTCTCATATGATCAAATACATTTATTTTTTCTTTATAGAGTCTGCATTTGGTCAAGAAAGTCCCCTTTCACCTGAAGGCTGTACATATATGTTCATGTAATATGTTAGAATTTTTTGAAGATATTATATATTTTTATAGTTGTCTTTAATCTAAAAAACATTTTTACAGAAGGCATTTGGTTAGGGTTACATTTAAAAAAATACAGTTGAGTAACTGTCAGAAACAGTTCAATACACATATGAATGTATGTGCATATTTATATTCATATATGTATGTGTCTATCTCTATATATGTATGTGTATGGGTGTATATATCCATATGTATGTGTATATTTATGCATCTATGATGGGTATGATGGGTATATACTCACACACATATACACATAATGTTTATCTCCATATATGTGTGGCCATATATCCACATGCATTTATATATACCCCCACATATATGTACGTGTATGTGTACACACACACACACACACACACACACACACACACATATATATATATATATATATATATATATATATATATATATAATGATTGTCTTATAGTTTTACTGGATTCTATTACTATCTTAGGAACCAATGAGAAATTTGAGTTAGTTGTGGAAGGGAAAAAAACTATGGTCAAATCTCCATTGATCCTAAACTCTTTCTTTCAAACATTTTGATCCTGTGACATTGTAACACACAATCTTCTCAAAATGAACCACAATCTTTTCTCATGCATGTTTCTCTTGTACTATTTATTTCTGTTAGCCATTATAGAAGTTTTTCATATCCAGTTAGACTATAAAGATTCCACACATCTGCCCACTTAATCTCTCTATAGAAGGTAGCCAGAAAAGCAGAAAGCTATAAGAAAGAGTTAATTCTATATTCATCTTTTTTTTTTTTTTCTCATTCACTCAGATATTCTATTTTGGTATCTTGGTACCTGTGACCCAACTTTACTTACAGTTACATTAAAATGTGAATATCAGTTTTGATGACTTGCAAGCAATAATTATTCCAGTAACATTTTGGAGCATTTCAGAAAAGCACAATTAGGGGTACTTAGAACCATTTTCTAATAATCCAGATTCATTTTTAACTTGAATTCTATTTAAAGTCATGGGAAGAAAAGGAAAGACATACCCATTTAATTATTTAATTTAAAATATGATATGCAATAATGATTCTCCTTTCTCTTAGGACAATGCTTCTCATAGCAAATGACTAAAGGACAAAGATTTTTTATGGGTTTCCCCTTTGATGACCTTTACAAAAAGTCCAAAGTAAAGGTCTAATTCAGTTCATTCCTCCTTCCCCTCACTCTAAAATAAGTATTGGAGAAGTGTCATGTCTACAAATCAAGTCCTGACTCACTGCCAAAAATTTTTAAGGTATAGAAGTCTATATGCAGATTGATTAACCTAAGATAACTTTATAGTTTCTAGGACTTTTTTCTTTTTTCTTTATCTTATTCCCTATAAAATTTTATTATATAAAGTGTATTCTTTTTTTCCTTTTCTTTCAGGTACTTAAGTGAGGAAATACATTTGCTCTTTCTTATTGAAGAAAATTAAATGAATCACAGGATCTTAGAAGTGTAAGGGACCTTATAAACTAGCCAACATTAGAAATCAGCTGTTTGAAACTTTTGCTAAATGCCACCCCCATTTTTTTAAAGCTGCCAGTTGATATAAAGGAAGGCAAGATTCTGTGAATGGCTCTACTCCATTCCACATCCAACATCTGTCTTCCTCTGAACATTGTTTAAATGGATTTGCCAGGAAGACGTTCCAAGGGTGGGGCTTTGTACTTGAACACATGTGAGACTCCACTTGTGCCCTACTTTCTACAAGGAGGTGATTTTGGAGGGGGATTTTTGCTTCAGGAAGGGAGGGTGTGTGAGTACATTTCTTTCTTTCTTCTTTTTCCCCTACTGACACAGCTGGTAGTTCCCTACTGACTGATGTTTGTTTTGAAGTCACATGGCAAAGGGGGTTTCTGCCAATGTTTACTCATTACACAGTCAAATATGACACCCTGACGCCCATTCACAGGACAATTTCAGTGTTGTTACCTAATTCTGCTGCCAGAAATGGAAAGTTTATGCCCAGAGTGAAAGTTGCTTTCTTTGCAAATGCAGGAGTTTTCTTACTCAACAGACATTTTTTAGAATTGCTCTTTCTTAAATATTAAGTTTATTTAATTAATTAACTTTTACATTGTTTCAGTTGACTGCTTGGCTAATTATATCTAAAATATTTCTTAATAAGTGTTTTACATTTATTAGAGAAGAACTTCATGGTTCAAGGAAGGGAGGTTGCCCTACTATAAACTGAACTATTTTTACACCTATTGGGGGCCTCTCTCTGGGGAAAAATAATACAGCTCCTATATTATGTGGACAAGGCCACGTGTCTTGCTCTGGCCAATGAACTGAGAATGACAGTCACTTTCTGATATAGGCTTTAAGAAGCAGTGTGGGGTCTGTCCTTCTCACTTTCACTCTGCCACATGACTGGCTGTGTTCCAGACAGAGGTTTCTCTGTCAGCTGGGCTCTGCTGTAAACACAAAGTCAATCAAAGCCACGGCTGACATAGAACATGAGCAAGAAATTACACTTTATTATTGTGTGCTCCTGAGATCTGAAGGCTATTTGTTACCATCTTGACCAAAGCAGATTGCATACTAGAAAGAGAAGAAAGAACCTAAGTTCAGATTCTGGTTTTGCCATTAAATAGTGATGTGAACTTCAACATTTCTAACGTACCAGGGATGTTAGAAACTTGAACCTCAGTTTCCTCAGGAACAGGTACAACCATTGCCTTCTGGGTCTCATAGGATCAGTATGAGATTAAAATGGCACCATTTATGTTATAGTATATGGAAAATGATTGTGCTTTGTATAAAAGTAAGGCACTATTACTATTGGATTTTCCCACTGTAGTGAACTGTATACACTAATATTTGCCTATGTTCAACTTTCTAGTAAACAAACACCCTGAAGTGTATTACCCTTATAAAGTTTCGTAAGCAGTCAAGCACAGATACTTACATATACTTGTCTTAGAATGGCACTCTGGCTGTAGAGGACCATTCATTTTAGCATCCAGCTTTGAAAGGACACATATGGAGTAGCACTGAGGCATGTGAACACTTGCTTGGCCAGGTCAATCAGCTGGATTTTCTTTTTCTTTTCTGTTTTTTTTTTTTTTTTAAGATTTTATTTATTATTTTGAGAGAGAAGGGCAGGCAGGGTGGAAGAAAGGGAAAGAAACATCAATAGGTGGTTGCCTTTCACCTGCCTCTAGCTAGTTACCTGGCTGGAGACCTGGCTTGCAACCTGGTTTTGTGCCCTGGCTGGGAATTGAACCTGCAACCTTTGAGTTTGCAGGTTGGTGCCTATACACTGAGCCACCAGCCAGGGCTAGATTTTCTGAGCTATGAATATCTCATGTTCTGGCCAAACTGCTTTCACTTTTTGAGAGAATATTAGCTTTAGAATCATATAGATCTGGCTCACGGTAGTCACTCAGTAACTACTGAAAAACTGAAAAAGTTCTCATTCCAACAACAATTTCTAGCTGTGTGATATTGTGCAAGCTACTTAACTTCTCTGAGTTTCAATGTGCCCTTGTACAGCACACAAAATAATAACCTCTACCAAATAGGTTTTTTTTTTTTTTTTTAAGAAAAGATAAATGAAGTGGTAGATGTATGACATCTTTCAGAGTCCTTCATAAAAGTTTAATAAATGTGAAAGTTTAGTTTATTAGCTATGTTATGTCCTGGAAGGGGTGTCCAGCTTATAAAAAAAAGAAAAAGAGTCGGATTTTGAGTTTGTTTGCGTTTCCATTAATGAGGTCTCCAGATTTCTTCTGAAAGAATCAATAGCATTTTGATAAGACCAAGCTTTCTTTGCTACAGAAGCAATACCATGAATGCATCTGAAGAAAGCATTTAAAATGGTTTTGACACAAAAGCTTCAAGGGCTTTGTTTGCCTTAGAACAGCTTTCCTAACAAAAGGAACCACTCTGCCTTCCAGTGCCTGGTTTCTAGATTGGTTTTCCATCTCCTCTCAACATTGCGGCCTTTACCTCTCCCCGGTAACTGCCTCTTTAATATACTAGCAGGTCCTTGAAAGGCTCTTCTGCAGGTGTTTCTTAGCATCAAACTTTGGGATTTATATCCACAACAATAAGGGAGCTGGAAAACTTTTAAATGATCTGCATCAACAAAGGGTAAAGGGAAGGGGCATTGTCTGAATGTTTATGATAGACCTGCTGCTGCTTTTCTAGGTATTTACCATTCATTTCATTCTGGAAGTAACCTTGTGAGATAAATGGCTTTATTTCTTCTTCTTTTTTTTTTTTTTTACAGTGGTGATTTAAAAATCATAATATTAAGGTACAAAGAGGCTTATGAATTTGCCCATCATCACATAACCAGTAAGTGGTGTGGCTGGAAGTTGAATGCAAGTCTGTTCAACTTCAAAAACATGTTCTTTTCCTCCCATTTCCCTGCCTTACAGTTTACTGACTATTCATCATTTCAGTGCATGATGCAACAAAGATGTCTGGCAGCTGGGTGTGTTGCAGAGAGAGCCTTGGAGCCAGGAGACCTGGGTTCTCAAGCTGATAATGTCATTTACTAATTATGTGGCATTGGGTATATTACTTATGTCTCTGAGCCTCGAGTGCTTCATTAGTAAAAAGAAAAAAAAACCCAAACCTTTTCACACAATGTCAGTGTGACAACTAGTGATAATATATAAGTAGAATGAGTGCCTGGCATAGAGAAAATGTGTAATCAGTGAGAGCTATTGCTATCATTATTATTGTTGTTCTCAATAAACAAACCCCTGGATAGGATGCTTAATTCTAAAGAGCTATACTTGAATCAAATTGGTAATATAGATCCATGCAGATTTTGCAGGGGGTGCAAGGGATATCTGTTCCTACTTGAATAACTGGGACAAGACTGAAATATACATAGTCACTAGGTTGCAAATTCTATGATGCTAAAAATCAAACCTGCTTCTCTTTTTCTTGGAATTGTTTTTTTTTTTTTTTGGAACAAAGAATAATGGGTTTGAGCATAAAGTGAGTGCTCAAAAAAAGTGTGTTGAATGATTGAATGACTATTGGTCCTCAAAAGATGGATTCTAAAGAGGCATAAAGGAGGCTGGAGTGAATGGAAAATGTGATTTAAAAGGGTATGATGGTCAGAACACTTGCAACATTTACAGGACACAGAAAGTAAAATAACGTGGCTAGAGGAGAGTTGTTGGGTAAATACATTGGGATGTCACGGCCCATGGGAGATTCAAATCGGGGATGGCAGTCAGTAGTTATTAACTCTCATTCAATATGCAGGCAAGGAAGAGACCAATGGTTATCCCTATTATATCAATTATAGGACCAACTCATCTGGTTGTTTGTGGGTTAAAATATTGCATATAGAGGTCTTGGCACAGTGCCTGGCACATTCTAGGTACTTAGTACATTAGCTATTATTAATATCAAATTATTATTTATCACTTTTGGACATTGGTGAGTGATGACAGCAGAAATCACATTACGAAGGTAGGAGCAGCAGACAAGAAAGACTTGGATGTCAATATTTATCCCTCCAGGGTACATGGCAGTGACACTTCCTGTTACTGGTTCTTATAACACTGAAACATCCCTCAAGGACCTATGCAAAATAAATGCTTGTGTGATGGGTATAATATTACTAGCCAGTTTTGTAAACTGATCTTAAGGATCTTTTCCCATGTCATCTCCTGAACCCCAACAGTCCTTCTCTTGCACCCAAGTGCATCTGGGGAAAAGAGGGGAGTAGAGAGCTCTAGGGCCTTGGCCTTCATCCAAACATGACTGACAGGGTTACTTAAAGCAGCTGTTTACAATGGTGATTTAGAATTCTGTGATCAATCTGAAATTACGAGATCAGACTAAAATTTACTTTGATATTTTTTTTTCCTGCTTTCAGCAGCATGGGGTCTTGTGAGGAAGAAAGAGAAACTATAGACTAAATAAAGAGCCCTTTTAAAACAAATTTCTCAGAGTATTTTTTTTTTTTTTTGAGTATTGTGCTAGCAATTTTTATGACCACTATTTGAGTACTTAAATCACTAAAATACAAGGTAGAAAGTGATAAACACAGAGTACATAAGTGCTGTGGGAATTTGGAAGAATTATTGCAGCGAAGTCAGGAAAGGCTTTGTGGAAGAGATAGAATGGGAGTTGTCTTTCTCGCCAACATAGGATTTTGACAATTGAAAACAGAAAAACGCAAAGAACCATAAAATGAACACCAATCTGCCCTACAGTGAAATTCAATATTTAGTAATATTTGCTTTTCCTCTCTATATAAAAATGTATGCATATACATATGTATGGGTACACATAACACATATACATATGATGTATTTTTCAAAATCACTGGAGAGTAAGTTGTCGATATCTTGGCACTTTATTCCTAAATTCTTAGGCATGCATCTCTTAAGAACAAAGACTTTCTCTCGAGTAACCATGCCATTATCACCAAAGAAAATGAGCTGTGACTGAGCTGGATTTTGGAGGAGAGGTAGGGTTTGGGTTGTTTGGTGAGCAGTGACAAGGGTTAGAGGACACAGAGTGAGTCCAAGCCCAGATGTACTAGCCTATTTTCATACCATCATTTGACAGGAAACTGCTCCCAGACCAGAAAGGCGAGTGATTTGCTAAAGGCCACAGAGGTAGTTTGGAACGAACTGAGACCAGAAGCCACATTTCCTGATTCCTTTTACATTGCTCCCACCCTACTCCTCTTCCTGGCACAGTGCTAAATTTAGAATGCAACACTTTTGATTTCCACACCAGACACCTTTAAAATCAGTCTCAGTTAAAAAAGCATTTCAGACAACACCTTTCTGTGTGGGTTTCCAAGATGTTGCCAATCTGAATCTTGCCAGTTTTCCTGGAAGAGCAAGGTTTAAACAGGTGGAACAATAGAAATAGGCATGAGTAACTGCATGGTAAGTCATGGAAAACCCAGGAGGAATGTCCCAGGATCCCAGGAAAAACCAGTGTTGTAACCTGTGCCTTTTTATGCCACAGCTTTTATGGCCTGGGTGCCCCTTTCCCCCTTTCTTGCTCCTCTAGCAGATACAGAGAACTTGCTGGGCTGTGAATAAGGACACCTGCTTGCTTTTCTGCCTCCATTTTGATTATCATGTGACATTAGACAGTGGTTCTCACACAGGGTGATTTTGCCTCCTAGGGGACATTTGGCTATGACTGAAGACATTTCTCATTGTTAAACAGAGGGCTGCTGGTGGTGTCCAATTGATAGAGAACAGGGATGCTCTTAAACATCCTACAACGCACAGGATTGCCCCAACAACAAAGCGTTACTCAGTCTCAACTCTCAACAGTGCTGAGGGGAAGATGCTGTTTTAGACAAATCATTCATTTTCTTCAGGCCATAACATCCTCACTTTGAAATGGAGACATGTGGGCTAGCTCAGGGGTTTTTTGCCTTGATAGTGCTTAAGAATCCTCTGGATGCTTGTTGAGAAGGGCAGCTCTCTGACCCCTCTTTAGGGATTTTGCAGTCAGTTCACAGAGCACACCTTGAGAAATGCTTCACTGGATTGTTTCCAAGATCCTTCTCAGTCGTTCTTGTTTTCCAATGCAGATGAGAGTAGCACTTGTACTTAGAGTTCCTGCCCAAGCACAGGATGAACATGGAAACAAAAAATAATAATTCATACATATTCCTTCACATAGTGGCCAGGTGAAGGTGTGATGAGACTCAAGGTCAGCTCCTGTTTCCTTTATGTAGTTCTGTCGACATGTGGCAGTTGCAGTTGTCCTGGACCAGCTGGTGTGATTGGCAACAGGAGGCCACACACACTTTAAATTCAATTATCAACTCCTCAAGCATTCTGTTTTCAGCACAGACTCTTTGTGGCACAAATGCCATCAGTGGCATTTTTAGGTTTGTATGAATTAGTTTACATAGTACCATCAAAGAAGGTGTTGACACGTTTGTTCATTTTAGGGTTTGAACCATATGTTATTTTAGGAAGGGGCAAGATTGGGTGTGTTGCCACTGTTGGGAAAAGCATGACTCCAAGTGTACTCATAGCCATGTATGTGTCAGATGCATAGGTGACATCATTTAGTTCTCCTAGATCACTGCATGGAAGAGATCCCTATTCTCGTAACTATTCTCATTTTGCAGATGAGGAGACTAAGGTTTAGAGGCATGAGGTAATTTTCCCAAGATCACATCATTAGAAAGTGGCAGAGTCCGCCTATCAATCCAAGACTATTTGACACCAAAGCTCATCCCTTTGTCCTTATTTCATGTCTTTACTCCTGTGAAGACTAGAGGTGACCATCAGGGATAGGGGGATTAGGAGATCATCAGACACAAGCACTTCCACATGGTGCAAATCCCCAAACCAACATTTGTACGCTCCTGAACTTAATGTTTGCTTGGAACTTACATGGCTACTTTGAAATTAGATTCAATGGCTATTTATTTTCTCCTTCAGTTTCCAAACTTCTTCCCCAAGACTAACGTCTTTGGATGTAGTAGAATTTAAAAATATATTTTTAAATGTAGATGCATTTATTTTTCTAAGGCCTCAAATCAAAACTACTGAATTAGAATCTCTGGAAGTCAGATGTAGGGTTGGGTTTTTTGTTTTTTTGTTTTTTTTAATCTATAAATATCAACATTTTCACTAGTAAGATCAGGATTCTTTGTTTTGGTTATTTTTTTCAGAAAGCTTCAGTTCGAATGCAAACACGCTACCTGGAAGCAGTGATGGGGTGAGTCATTTCTGCCAACACACTGTTATGGGTTGGTATCAGAATATGTCTTGAAAGAAAGAAATCTACAATAGGTGGGAATTGATGTGAACCTACATTTTGAAGAAATCTATCCACCTTCCTCAAAACATTGTATGGAGACAGAATCTGGAAGTGTTCTTCAGTGGGAAATTCTAGGAAATCTTTTAATACTGTTGTTACTGAGAAAGTAGGGAATGATTTTGGAAAAGTTAAAGTAAATGCCTTATACAATAAGGGTTGGTTAGAAGAAGGTGCCCAAGCTGAATTTCTTTCATTTTATTAAAATAAGTCAATGGTAAGGATACTACAATGTGTTTTAAAGAGATTTAACATTAAATGATAATTATATTGACAGTTTACTAGATGCATTTTAAAAAGAAATATAAATCTTGGCTGTTAATATGGTCATCTGACTTGCGTTAGAATTTACTTGACGGAGAAATAACTTTTTTCATTGGTTAAGCCTTTGAGCTTTTGATTTTTATTTCTGCGACACAGCCTAACCTCTGGAGTAATGCTCATAGCTAGCATGGCTCTGCAGGCTCGAACTCCCAGCTTGTTCAACTCTCCAGGCATGCAGGATGCCTTTCACTTCCTCCAAGGCATCGTGCTTCATCCTGCCTCTGGTTATTTCCCATTTTCTGTGCAATATCTGCCTCTTCCCCTTCCTGCTTCCAATATATGTATACACTTTGGCTAACTCTTACTCATCCTTCAGGTCACAATTGAACCATCACCTCCTCGGGGAAGCCCCCCTAGCTTCCCACCAGCCTGCTCATTACACATCACTGCAATTACTTGTGTTTAGGCAAATTTCTCTGTGGTGTAGACTATAAGCTTTGCCAGATGTGGACCCTGTCCTTACATGCCTTCAGTCGCTGTTCTCTATACAGTGCCTGCCATTTTAGTAAGGGCTTAATAAATATTTGTTGAATGATGGAAGGATTGATTGAATGAATGGTTAGCAAGAGAGAATGAAGGTGAATGGGATAGAAATCACAAAGAAGGGAGATGTGACAAGAGATTAAGCTTATGTAGAAGATAGGCTTGGTTGGCCTACAATGTGGCACCCTGGGTAGCCATGTAAAATACCAGCTCTGACTGGACCTTCTCATCTGTCTTTTGTGATACCACTTGAATTATATGAATAAAAATGAAATCTTTCCTCATTAGTAGACCTTGGTGCCTTTCTATTGCATGTGGGGTAAGGTTCAATGCCTCATCATGACATATGACATAAAGACTGGTCTCTACTTTTCCTCATCTCCCACACCCCCTCCATCCCTCCCTCCCATGCATACTTTGCTTTATTTAATCACAGCAAATGCCTCCTTTTCACTGAAATATGTGAAAAGCTCTCACCTTGCCTCTAACCAATGCTTACCCTACTTGTATTTTAAGACTCAATCGAAATGTCATCCCTCCTGTCAAGATTGTCTCAAGCCCCCAGTGTTGGCTCTAAATAACTCTGTGCCTTTATGTAGGGTAGGGGCTATGTGTAACTTGCTCATCTTTTTCTTTCTGTTACAGTGCCTAGCCCAAAGGGAAGTTCTAGGAATGCTCACTGAGTGAATGAATGAATAGAAACAAAGCTGGAATATTATAATGGAAGAAACTGGTTTTTTAAATTTGTTTTCAAATATTTTGTTTTCTTCAGTAAGTACATAGGGATGGAGTGGAGGTTGCGTATGAAAAAAAATAGCCTCTTTTAATAATCTATTTTCCACTTTCATGTTTTCTCTTAGGATCAAGTAGCTTGCCAAATGTTACACAGCAAGGACAGACCATTTCATACTCCATGGCTGTTTATAGTTTGGTTATAAAATCTTTATTCAGAGTGCATGCCTTTGATTTCTGACAAGTAGAAAATAACTTTTCCTAATTACTTTAAAATGAATGCTCTGCATATATTTTTAAAATCTGAGCTTTTCTTTGAAGTTTTTTTTTTTTTTTTTTCCTTCTAGGACATGTTTTTCCTGTGTTGGAAATGGGAGCAGTTTGATTTACATTCATCTTGAAATTTTAAGTGTTTTTTGAGTTGTTATTATTATTATATTTTTAAATTTTATAGTCATTCTGCCCCAAGCCCTGGGAAAAACCCCATTTCCCCTTTTCTGTTGAGGATATTATTGTGAAAGATTAGTTTTGAAAACCCTCCAAGATTGTGTCCCTGGCCCAGGATACTAGATTGAAAAAAAAAAGTCCACATTTATCAGTGAAGTCACTTCTTAAGAACCTGTGGAAATGCTCCCCTAAATCCCCCATGTAGGCATGGCTTGCTCCTAATGGCACATTCACCCACTGCCCCTATTGACTGACTGATGTACCCACTGCTTCTCCTGCCCCTCCCCACACCATAGGGCCTGGAAAGGTTTTGAAAGTAGCTGCTCAAGCAGTGGAGCCGACAGTCTAGGAATAGATGATTCTCCGAGGCACACCATGTATAGTTCAGAATCTCCAACTGGGGAAGGGTCCTGAGGATTTGAGAAGGCCATCCACTCTCTTCAGATCATTCTAAGGGTTTAGCAAGATCCTAAAAAAATAGCTATAAAGATGTCAGTAGGCATGGGAGGTGGCTGGTTTCAATGATCTAGAGCTGTCAAACCCAACATATCCCACTTTAACTTGGCTAAAAGATTCCTATTGTAATTTCTTCCAGGACTGTCAAGAACAATTTGTGTGTGTGTGTGTGTGTGCTCGCACACATGTGCATGCAGCTGATTCTGTACACACATTTTCATTCTTCAGGGACAATTGTGTTTTGGCTTAACAGGTATAAAGTTCTGTTTTCCTCTGTCAGGTGACCACTGTTTTGTCATACTCAGCAGGCTTTTTGTCTACTGCATTGACACCTTAATGAAAAACAAAAGGTAGATTCATCAAAGGAGACAGGATTACAGGAATCATAAATGAAGAACATCACAGAGGTTTGCAATAATAATAATAATAAATTGCAGCTATTGTCCTCAGAAACTTGCTTTTCTCAGGTGCTTTGGATAATTACCTGTCAATGTTTTAGTATCAACAGCCGCTCCTTGAATTGATGGAGTCTATTTATATCACATGAAATTCTTGTATTTGCCTGTTGAAATGCATTCCATTCCTAGGCATGTCTAGGGCAGGGGTTATTTTATTTTTCTAGGAGGTGGCATTGTTGAATCTGACACGTTAGCATTGCTTTCTAATCGAAAGGGGAAAAAAAAGCAACAAACAAACATCAGCCATGGATGGTTTGGGGGCAAGGTGAGTTTGTGTCTTCAGTAGAAGGGCACATGCTCCTCTCCCTGAGGTTGTCTAGCTCAGGTGATGCCTAACTTGTTATCTCTGTCAGCTGATATGTTGAAGCATCAATGAAATATCTGTATAAAGGGCAGCAGGGGAGATAGGAAGAATGGAATCAGTGCAAATATATGTTAGGAATGTAGGAACTTCAAGGATTATAGTTTGTCTTTATTTAAAGAATATCCTAAAATAAATAACTGAATTTAATAAAACTACCAGCATTTAAAGAGAATAAATGTCCCCTTGGTTACTCCTTTAAGATTTAACTCATAGAAGTAGAAGCGGGGGTTTTGTTTGCAGGACAATGTGGCAGGGACCCCACATTTCCATCAAAGGAGGAGAAAGCCTCAAATCAGAAGATGTGTCCTGGCCTCAGTAGTCGTGCTACTACTGTGTGACCTGGGACAGCTCATCTATCTGTCACGGGCCTCTAATTCCTTATTTGCTAAATAAGAAAATTGGGCCAGAATCTATCCATTTTTTAAAAAACCTTAGTATCCCTAACTAGTCACATAGTGTCTGACATAAAACTTGGGATCACCAGTGTTTATTAAATAAAGAAACAAATGAATGAGTGTTTCTCTTAGACAGAATTTAACTCTGTAAGCCTCTTGTTCAGTCCATTGGTTAGATGGATTACAGAATTACAAGGTTTATCAGTAAGTATAACACATTGAATAAATGCACATTTTCTGATTCCTTACTGTGTGTGGAAGGGGGCTCCAGTGACAGCCCCCTACCAGCCTTCACTCCCTTGTACATCCCCTTTCTCTTGAGTGTGGGTTGGCCATGTTGTCATTTCCAACAAGTAGAATCTAGCAGAAGTGATAGGTTGTCACTTTTGATATTAGGCTACCAAAAAATTGTCACTTCTGTTTCATATTCTCTCTCTCTCTCTCTCTCATTCTCTCTCATTCTCTCTCTCTCTCTCATTTTCTCTCTCTCTCTCTCTCTCTCTCTCTCTCTCTCATTTTCTCTCTCTCTCTCTCTCTCTCTCTCAGACTTTGCTCTGGGGAAGCAGGCTGCCATGCTGTCAATATCCAGTAGACCTGATAGTCACTACTGCCAGTAGTCACATAAGTGATCTTGGAGTGGATCCTTCCCTAATTAAGCACTAAGATGACAGCAGCCCTGGCAGATGCCTCACTGGCAGTGTCTTAAGAGACTGAGCCATGCCCACATTTCTGACCCACAGAAACTGTAAGATAATAAATGTTTGTTATTAAATTAAGTTTTGAGGTAGTTTCCTACTCTGCAATAGATGACTAACATACTTCGTTGCAAAAAGAACCTCAATGTCAGACATAATAAAGTGCATATAACCTGAATAAGAGTATGGCAAAAAGGCCAGTAATTATTATGCACAATTATATAGTAATAATAACTAATTCCTATAGAGAGCTTACAATGTACCCAGGACTGATATATATATAAATCATATGTAAATATATGTAAATATATACACATAAATGTAAATATACCCATATAAATATATATGACGTCTGTCCAGAAAATACCCAGCCACACACTATGAAAAAATAGAGGCATTTATTGAAAAACATACAAGAAACATTGTACACAGGACAATTATGCCTCAGTCCTCTTCAAAGAAGGTACTTTGGGACCTCACACAGTTCTCCCAGTTGCCATCAGCTGCCCCATCATATTTTCCTGAATCTCTTCAATTGTTTAAAATCTTCCCTTTCTGACCCTGGCTGGTGGCACAGTGGATAGGGTGCCAGCCTGCAAACCCAAAGGTTGTTGGTTCAATTCCCAGCCAGGGCACATAACCAGGTTGCAGGTCTCCAGCTAGGTCTGTGGCTGGAGGTAGATGGAAGGCAACCATACATTGATGTTTCTCTCCCTCTCTGCTTCTCTCCCTTCCCCTCTCTCTGAAAATAATAAATAAAATATTTTAAAAAATAAATAAAATAAAATCTTCCCTTTCAAAGGTGATTTTAGTTTGGAAAAAAGTCAGAAGTCACCGAGTGCCAAATCTTGGCTGTAGGGCAGATGAGTCACCTGGGTGATTTGATGTTTTGCAAAAAAAAAAAACTGCATGTAATATGGTACATGACTAGGCACATTATTGTGATGAAGCAGCCAATCACCAGTTGCTCATAGCAGCAGCCTTCTGAATCATCTGAATAGTTTCAATAGGGCAATGTTCAAGCTGAACACAAAATTTGATGCACATTTGTTGCTCTACTTGCTCGGTCATTTTAATGCAATGCCCACACAGTACACATGCTCACTCGATGGTGTCTACTGCCCCCACTGACTAGTACAGCAAGTTGTCTGTCATAGTTCATGCATGCACATTCCAGTCCACTTTCCTGGGCTGGCAGGCTATAGTGATGTCATGCAAACTGTTCTCATTATATTAACAATGGCTGGACTTTTTCTGGACAGACCTCACATACATATTAAAATTTATACATATATAACTATATATGTATATATATATATACACATAAATATAAATATAAATGTATATCTAAACTAATTATGACTCCCAACAACACTATGAAGTACATAATGTGACTATCCTCATTTTGCAGATGAAGAAACAGATTGACAGAAAGGTTAAATAAATTACCCAAGGTCACATAACTAGTTAAGGTTGGAAATGATAGACCAATGGCTTAAACTCAATTTCCAGATGGCTTGCTTGTTAGTGCTAAGCTGTTGTGTACCCATAAATAGAATAAGGGAAGTATTATGAAGTGAAAGAGGTTCAAAAGGCATGGTTTCATCCAGTTTGAGGATTAAGAACAGGATTTTATGGAGGATGTGAACAGTAAGATAAAAGTGTGATGTGTATACAGAGTTCCCTATTGCAATGGGCTGAATGTTGTGTTCTCCCAAAATTCATTTTATTTCTTGCTAAATGTATGTAATTATTGCTAAAATTGTCACTAACATTGATTCATTCTTTTAGTAATCATTTCTTTATTTACTCGTGCCAGCCATGTGAACACATTACATATCGTTCAGTTCAGCTTTACCCAGCACATGAAGTCAGCCTGTAGGGTGAACATGAGCTGCAGCTTCCCATTTTCTTGCTGAGTGTGGACTGCTGGCTAGAGAGTTTTCAAGGCCCCCATGCCAAAGTCTGGCATCTCAAGAGTTCAACTCAAATGCAGAGTCTCATTTTCAGAGGTGTTACATTTGCATAATTTTATAGCTGGAGATATCAGTAGCTCAGGTAAATCTATTAAGTTTGCACCTCTGCACAAATAAAAACTTGTCCCCATTCCCAAAGACCCCATCCTCCTCCTTTTATAATCATAAGAGTGGATTCTGGCTTTTTCTCAGGCCTTCTCTCCATATTACATTGCATGCTTAGAAAGAACTTTGGCTCTGCAGCTATTTCATTCTGCTCTACCACTGTATACCACCCATAGGAATACAGACCTTAGTTATGGGGGTGGATAAGGGCAGGAGCCTCAGTCTTAGGTAACTGGGCTCAAATCTTGTTTCTTTACCTTCAGGAGCTGAATGATGGGCATCTGGCTGGCCTGTGGCAATAACCGCCTGGTTTGTCTCCTTGCTCTCTTCCCCACCTTCAATTTTTCTCCACGTATAGTGGACAGAGTATTCACTTAAATAGTAATTTAGTGTGCTATATTTTTAAGCTTAAAGGTAATATATAAATACAGGTAAAAAATAGGAAGCAAGTTCAAAAGTGAATACAACGGAAGGTTTCTCCTCTTAAGTCAGTCTTCTAGTTCCCAAGGCCCTCTTCCTACAAGCAACCACATTTACCAATTTATTATATATTATTCACAGATAGTCTATGTATATACACATATATATGTATAAAATATGTACACATATATGTATTAAATATATACATACATATTTAATGACATTACTTTCTATACATAAATTTTTTTAATTTTTAAAATTTTGCTTTTAAATGTATTATTAGAGAGAGGGGATTTGAGGGAGAAAGAGCGAGAGAAACATTGATGTGAGATAGAAACATCGATTGGTTGTCTCTTGTACGTACCCTGACTAGACTGATTGATCTGGTAGTGCAGGCATGTGCCCTGACAAGGAATCAAAAGAGCCATTTTTCACTTTGCGGGACAACTCCCAACCAACTAAGCCACACTTGTCAGGGCTAACATAAGTGATTTTTAAAATATAAACTTGATCATGGCATGCAACAGAAGCTCTCCATTAACCTTAGGAAAATGTCCAGGATTTTTAACATGATATTCAAGGCCCTGCATACTCTGGCACGTTTTTGACTACAACCTTGCCTTATGCCTCTTCATTTTCTGTTTTGCACATAGGATTTACATTACATCTTATAACACCTAAGCTCATCACCTAAGCTATTTCTACCTTTGACTGGAATGGTTTTCTGCCTGGAATGGAAATTGTGATTGCCTTCTCCACATACTCACACATAGCTCACTCATGCTTAGCAACCATAAAATATGGATGTTAACAGACCCACTCTAGGGACCAAGGGTACACAAATCCCATTCTTATTTTTAACAAAATAATTTGTTCAGGTAACCAAGACCTAAGTCCACCAAAAGACATCCACTGATTAAAAGGAATGGTTTGCAGGAGCCTAACCAGTGTAAAGAGGGAACCCTTGCAAGTGAACAAAAACTCTGGTTGCTGTTGGTACACTTTACCATAACAAAAACCAAGGGACTGAAACCAACATATAAAATTTGGCAGAACAGTTAGACTCTTAAAGAAACAAAGGCAGAGCCTGGATCAAACGGTGCTTGAAGGTCTCACAATAAATACATTTTTAGTGTCTGGAGCACTTTTGCTTTGGGTTTTATTTGATTTTTAGACAACTCAAAGCTCCCAAATACTTCTTCCTCACGCTCATCTTCTTATCTCGCTAACTCTTACCCAATCTCCAAGCCTCTTAAATGTTACTTCCTCAAAGATCCTTTTCCTGACTTTCCCAGGCTAGCCATGGGTTTTCTATTAATCTGTTTCCCATGCATTTAATCTGTTTTCCTCCTGCATACTTGTCACAATTATAATGAAAGAAGATTTTTAAATGTCCCTTTCCTCAGAGGACAGCAAATCAAATGAAGTCAGGGCTATGTCTGTCTGGTTTACTGCTCTAGCCCCAGTTCTGGTGTGTATCTCCTACTTATTAATACTCAATGAATCTTTGTTACATGAAAAGTGAATGAATGGTAGAATTTTTTTAATTTTTTTTATTTAAGATTTTATTTCATTATTTCTAGAAAGAGGGGAAGGGAGAGAGGCAGAGAGGGAGAGAGACATCAATTGCCTTTCACCTGACTCCAGCCACAGATTTGACTGGAGACCTGGTTTGCAACCTTGTTATGTGCCCCGGCTGGGGAATAGAACCTGGGATCTTTGGGTTCGCAGGCCGGTGCCTTACCCACTGTGCTACCAGCCAGGGCTAGAATTTATTATAGATAATTTGATCAGTCACATGATTTTAAAATAAAAGTTAATAGTATTCTCATGGATCAAACTAGAGTTGTTCATTTTCTTTTATTATTACTATTTTTTAAATCTCTGGTCAAACTTGGGCAAATAATTCTGAGTCCACAAGATATTTTACAGGCTTGATCCAATTTCCATCACTGAGTTTTCATGGAGAGAATAGGCATGTAACAGCTAAGAGCCCATTCCAATGTAGATAGGACTCCTGGATTAAAAAGCTGAATCTTTCTATATATTGGGTTTCTGGTCTTGGACAAATTACTGAGCTTCTTTAAACTTCAGTTTATCTTTAAAATGAGGGTTATATTGGCATCTGCCCCAGAGGGTCTTTGTGAGGGTTAACTGATATAATGCATATAATGTAGAAATTTCAGTAATAAGCACTTGCATACAGTATGTTCCATCACAAATCAAATACTTTATAAACATATTATGTGATACAGATAGCTACTTGCTATTATTATTATTTGGAGTTGAATCTCAATTTCTAGGGATGCCAAATGAGATTTCTCCGAACTACTCCAGGACATTAGGGTCTTTAATTGTGTAGGATTGACTAACTGATGGATTTTTAATTTTTTCTGCTTGATTCAGATTCTTGTTTAACCCCATGATTTTGAACAGCTATTGTTCTCATAAAAGAAAATGGATTTGAAGGAGTATTTATATTGATTTATTGTTGGTTGTTCGTGGAAATGTAAATAGCCCTGAATGTGCCACTCACAGGCACAGGACAGTGCTTTTTATAACGGACAAAATAGCCTTGTTTCACTTTAATAACCTGCTTGTGGTCAAACCAGTCATGAGATTCCTTAGGCACAGCAGAATGACTGCTATTGTTATTTGCGTATCAATGACCAGACTTCTCTCTGTTGTTGCTATTACACAGCAGGGCCATTTCCCTAACTTGGGAACTATACTAGGCCAGTTGAAATGGGAAATGCACACATCTGTCTCTTTCAAACAGACTTACATACAACTAATCATAGGCAGCAGCTGCTGAAGCAGTTGCTTATCCGTTGTATAGTTGTAGAAGCTGTAAGGATTAGAAAGAGATCACTGCCCTGCCTTCCCGCATAATCTTATGGACATATATGTGTATATTTATTTTACAAAAGTATACTATGAATAATCATTTTGGGTTTCCAAATGCTAAATGCATTAGATGAGGTAGGTTTAACTAAGAATAATAAAATAATAATAATAATATTGTTTAGTCAGAAAACTCTTTTTAACATTCAGAAGGAAAGAAAACCAAACACTTGCCTTCTCTAATTATCTCCCCATTTCCACTTACATGTTTTGCTGAAGTTGGAAAGAGCCCTTCCATTTTACTGATTTTGAAATAAATGTGCATGTTAGTTTCTCTCCCAAGAGCTGCCAAGGGCGATATCATTGAAGTCAAGAGTTTTGCAATTTCAGACAGGTGCCTAGGGCAGTACAGGATGTAAGGACTACTGGTTCGGTGATCATCTCTAGCCCTCTGTGACAAGCCCTAGTAGGATGCTTTGAATGATCTTTTCAGGTGACCTTAATGGCTGCTACAGCATTAAACAGCAGTTTGACCACAGAGCCATGATCTGAGCACGGATTTATTACTCAGACCAGTTCAGTAGGAATGCAAAGCTGAGGATACAGAGTCTTTGTAGCAATATTGTACTAGTTGTAGCAATACTCCATACTATGAAAAAAATCAAAATGGTAAATATCTTTGTGGTAGAGTTTTTAAATATTGAAATTAGTTATCAGTATTGTAGTCAACCCTGGAAAAAGACACACACACATGTATTGTACACACAAAAAAAACAATAATTACACTTTTTATGTTCAACACTGTTCTAGATCCTATCTGAAAATTAACTCATCTAACTCCTTTCCTCATCAACACAATGAGACATATACTATTATTATCTTCTTCTTTTTATTTTTCCTCTTGAGCAACGGAGGCAGGGAGGGGACCAATATTTTACCCATGGCAGAAGTATAAATGTGAAATGTACATCTCTACCTTTTTCATACAGACATACCAGGTCTGTCCTGAAAGTATCGAGCCAATGTCAATATAAAACAGTTTGTGTGGTTGATACTTTTGGGACCAGATCTTCATATATATATATATATATTATTGGGAGGCAACAGCTGCTAGGGCAGTTAGCCAATTAATCTATTGTGTTATTTGTGGAAGTTGTAACGGTAAAAAATAAGTTGTCCACCTGCGAAAGTGCTATACAGATATTAGATGTTAAAAATATTAGCGGTAGTAATAACATGGGTATTTTCTAGGTCAGGCACTCTTCTGAGGGCTGTATGTATATTATTTTGTTTAATCCTCACAACAGCCCACAGACAGAGTTATGCTCATTTCAGAGCATCAACAGTTCAATACTTGGTCCTAAATCTAGGAAGCCGGAGAGCAGGGATTAGAACTCCTGAACTTGTGTGAGCACCACTAATCAGTAGTGCTTGTAGACGGAGAAGCTCTTTGGTTAGGTGCAGGGAAGGATGGTGTGGGCTTCTTGCTGTGCTGGCTCATGGACACTGAACTTACCTTTTGAGTTTCTTCTCCCTCTACCAAACCTCAGTGTCTTTCCAGACCCTCAGTCTCACATCCTTTGCCTTGACTGCACACTTTCCTTTCCAATATTCTATTTCTTTAAGGGCTAACTAGCCCCAGCTCATGAGCTGATGGCCAGTCTGAGAATCTACTTCACAGCCCTATTTAGAGGAGCAAGTGAGTTAATATGTTCCAGATACTTACATATTTTGGCATACAGTCTATCCAATATAATCGTAGCTTATTATCCTTCCCAAGAAACAATCATTCTTTCATTTGTCCAATAAACACTGAGTGGCTGTGATGGCCTGTGCGCTGAACTGGGCCTGCGTTAGCCCTCATGACAGGAGTGGTTTGGAAATGCACTGCCCCGTTCATTGGAATGACTTAAATGGTGGGAGCCTTAGGCACCCTGGCCGGCAGGCCTTTTGGCTCCTTTCAAGTCACTTTAACTTGATGGGCACTGACTCTGCCTATCTGAAGGGCTGGTTTCACTGGCACCATGTCTGAAGTGACAGAGTTTGATTGCATTGCGGGGGGCAAAAAATAGAAGAAAACAGCTTGTCTGGGGTTAGATGATCTCTTTTAGTTGCAGAAGTGCATTTTTCTGACCTGAAACATAAAATACATAAAATGGAACTTAGCTGACATGAAATCCTAAAATTCAGCTTCAAAAGAAAAGTTTACATTTTCTTTTCATAATATATTTTCATATATATGAAAATAATATTTTCATAATTTTTTTTGTTAATTTGTTTAAATAACAGCTTCCCTTCTGCCCATCTCTAGGCAACTCCGAGAGGCTGTTCCTTCAGTCAGGTCTTGCCATTGCTGCACTGTGGTCTTTTGGTCCCCAATAGAATGTATTTTACTTCATACAGGATGACCATCATCTGTAAGCACTTTATTGGGAACCCTCTCTGACTCTAGGACAGCCAATTAATTTACTGTGACATGAAAAGTCAGAGGACTCAGAGCTAAAACCAGCAGGATTTTTAGATTTAATGAAGCCTCCGTCAGGCCTGATTTGGATCTAGTTAGTGAGGGTTTGATCGAATCTGCCATCTTCATAGCATTGTAAGGTCTTTTGGACCAGTAAATGATTCCCCTTGTTTTTCTGCCCAGAAATGGGGGTGAGATCAAGTTATCAATGGAAGCATTTGGATGTCACAGGTCATCAGGAGTCTTGTGTTTGGTGGAGGACTGGCTAGGTCATCTTAGATAAGCTGTTTCATCTGTTTGTTTTTTCATTGCTCCATCTGTGAAAGTGTGATAACACACACTGGGCTCCTAAGGAAAGTTCTATTAGGAAGGATATAGAAGGTATGTTACTTGAGAGGTTTTGCAAAAGAGCTTTGCATCACTGTGCTAGAGAGATTATAATCTTTAGATGGTAAACTTCATGGCAAGTTAATTTACCATCTGACTGTGGTCTTGCTTGTTGGTGCTATAGTCACTCCATGGGATTAAATGAAATCCGGAGAAACCATTTGAGAGTTCAAATTCAACTCACTCATCATTTAAGGAAGAAGATGCTCAGCCTCAGGTTATAGATCACCCACAACACCTTGGCAGTTTTGTTCTGTTACTTTGGGGAGACCTCTTCATATATGTAGGTCAAACTCAGTGTGACTCCTTATTTCCTGTCATCTTCCTGCTTACCGCCTCTTCTCCTCCTTTCTCCCCTCCTTTCAGCTAATCAGATGAGACCTGTTGCATTCTTCTGTGTGAATTTCCCATTGGCAGCACCTCAACTCTCAGAATCATTCCATTTCCCCAAAGGGAATCTCCAGCTGCTCACTCAGTGTGTGATCCATGTGCCCTGGGCTGCTCAGCTTTGCCTGGGCTTGCCCCAGTGTCCTCCAAAAATGTAAACAGAGGCGTGGCAACATGGCTGGGGGTAGGGGTGGGGGTAGGGGTGGTGTGGGCAGGACTTCACGTCAGTAACAAGTCCAGACAAAGGCAGGAAATGTTGCTCCTTCCCCTACAAAGCTGGTTCTTCTTGCAGGAAGATGGGCTTCCTCACTATGCACATGCAGGGCGCTGAGTTGCTATGCTTGTGTGTGTACAGGGGGAAAGCCCATCCTCCTGTTGATTGGTAAAAAGCCATCTACTAAGAGCTGTGACAATTCTTCAATCTATATTACCCCACACTTAAACATTTCCCAGCAATTTCATATCTGCCAGTGTCAAGGAGATATGGTTGGGTAGTTAAACTTTAAAGTGACGGTTACATTCACTGCATGTTGTTCATAACAACCAAAAACTTGAAATGGACTTCAGTGTCCAACAAGATTTGGCTAAATAAATCATAATGTCTATCTGTATCTCTCTTTGCCAGATATATATCTAATTTTACCACTTAAAACCAGAGTGTAAAACAGTGGGTTTTTAAATTTTAGATTATAGATACCCTTCAAGAGCTTGATGAAAATGATTACCTATCTCCCTGGAAAAATGTTTGTATGCTCAACATTTTCATATATCAAAGGATTTTAATATAAACCTGTCTATCACTCAAGGGTTTAGAATATAATATAAAGGGAGAGTGGGTGAAAAAGGTGGAGGGATTGAGACATACAGATTGGTAGCCACAAAATAGTCACAGGGACATAAAGTACAGCATAGGGGATGTAATCAATAATGTTTTAATAACTATGTATGGTTCCAGGTGGGTACTGGAAACATTGGGGGAAACCCTTTGTGAAGTACATGATTGTCTAAACATATGCTGTATACTTGAAACATTGCAAAATAATATTGAATGTAAAAAATATATATATATTATATATATAGCAAAATAAATAACTAAAACTTAGTAGAAATAATATTTAATCATTTTGATATATAGAGTAGTATAGCAAGCAGAGTATAAAAAAAGTAAAATCTCATTTTTGTTCAAAAGAAACAACCAACTATATACTCGTATGTGTTGAGGAGGAAAAAGTTTTTCTTAGCTCTCTTAGGGCCACTGGCTGGGTCTAAAAATTAAACTCACAAAGACAGATTAACAGGAAAAAAGCATATGCAATTATTTAATGTAAGTTTTATATGACATAAGAGCCATGCTAAGAGAATGAACCCCCACCCCCTAAAAAAAACCCAAACAATCAAACTTGAGTATTTTATGCTGGGGTTTAAGGAAGAAAGCAAGTTGGTGGAGGAATATAAAGGAGGAGGTGAGTGAGATGATTGTAATAAACTAAGGGAACCTGAGCAAGGCCTATTTGTTTGGATTCTTCAGGGTGTCCCTTTATCTTCCTTTGTCTTGGAAGATAAGGATGCTCGTTTCCTCTGGGTATAGGGAAGCTTTTTTGACCTGTCTTAGGGGAGAGGTAAGGGGGGGGGGGTGTCAAAGTAGCTTTTCTGCTTTTGCTGTTTTCTTAAAACCCTTCTGCTTAAAACAGTCAATATACCGGGTGCCAAATTTGGGGATAGTGCATTTTGAGTCCCAGCATATGTAAAAAGGCTTTGAAAAGCTGAACATGAAGATGCTAACAATAGCTTCTCTGAGGAGGATATTCTAGTTTCTCTTCATGCTTATTTGTATCTTCTAACTTTTCTGCAACTATACATAAATTACTTTTAGAAAAGGGAACATACTACGCCAATTTGTTAGATTATAACTAACTAACTAAATAAATAAATGCTGGGCCTGGCTGGTGTGGCTTGAGGGTTGAGCATTGGCCTGTGAGCAAAAGTGTCACCAGTTTGATTCTCAGTCAAGGCACATGCCTGGGTTGTGGGCCAGGCCCCTGACTAGGGGCATATGAGAAAGGCAACCAGTCAGTGTATCTCTCACACATTGATGTTTCTTTCCCTCTCTTTCTCTCTCCCTTCCCATTTCTCTAAAAATAAAATTTAAAAAATTAAAAAGCTATATTAGTTTTAGAAAGTTATAAACCTGGGGACATTTTTAGCACTTCTTTTAATCTACCAAATGATGAAAACATAGGATGAATTGACAATATTTCTGAATGAGATTTAATAAGGGCCAAATAAAAAGGTACCAAGTGAATGAACTTCTTTTGAACATGGAATGCACAGATAAAACATACTTAAAAGATTCAAATGAAGAGAACCAATTAGAGTGTGCCACCATAGGTGCCTAGACCACCCATAGGTGCCTAGAAAAGCTATCTTTACATGACCTTTAGCTTGACATCAATGTTTTCTCTTCTGGAACGGCCTCTGGGACACTTAGGACAACTCAATGTCTTGAGAGTATGGGCCTGACATTCCTCTTTACTTCACCTCAGGAAGCATCTGGGAGAATTTGTTCGACTTTTGCAGACCTTGCTCCCTCAATTTGTAGGTAGGTTTGCCTATTCTCTATTTATAGGCAGGTTTCTCTTAAAAAAAGAGAACTTAACTTAGGGCCTGCAGAGATAGTTACTCAGCATCCATGCCCCCTTCCTTGGAAAGCACGAAACCCTCAGCTTTCTTGGGGAAGTCCTTTCTGCCACTGTCATTTGCTGCAGCTTCAGTGAGGGAGGCATCACTCTCCAGCTCTAGAACAAACATGTGACTCAGGCCTGGACAATTAGAGCATCCTCTGTCTCTCAGGACACAGCAACTTGCTCAGGGATGAGCAAGCATGTGGGCTGTCAATGAGATATAAAGAGGGAGCTCTTGATAGAGATTTCTCCGGTCAAGTTTCCTTCCCTGGGAGCATGTCAGACTGAATTCTTGTGGAATGAATCTGCAGAAGAATGAAGGCCTATTGCCCTCCAGAGCCACAAGATGGAAGGAGGCAGGAAGGGTTTGGGGTTAGACATCAAATCCTAGGGCTTCATTAGAGCACCCAGATCCATATGTACCTGAACCAAACTTGTCACTGGTGTTTCAGTTATGTGTGGTAATAATTTTCCTTTTTTGTTTAACCCAGATTGTGTTGGGTTTGTTTAACTTACAACCAAGTGGATCTTGGTTGATACACTGGTTTAATAATAATAGCACTTATTCACTACTTCTCAGATAACCCTTTATATGCATTCTCTTGTTAATTCTCACAATAGTTCATTTTACAAAAGCAAACAGGGACATAGAAAGGTTAACTAACTTACATAAGATCCATTAGCAATTAGTAATAGATCCAGAGTTAAACCCAGATATGTCTACCTTATGTTCTTACCACAATATTTATAATAGAGCAGCAGATACTTGAAAGTTGGATCTCACAGCTGGTGGATTGCTCATCCTGAGCATTTTTTAATAAAAATTTTATTAATTATTTTTAGGAGGAAGGGCAGGGAGGTAGGAAGAAAGGGAGAGAAACATCAATGTATGGCTGCTTTCCGCCTGCCTCCAGCTATGGACCTGGCTTGAGACCTGGCTTGCAACCTGGTTATGTGCCCTGACTGGGGAATCCAATCAGTGACCTATCACAGGCCAGTGCCTATCCACCAAGCTACGAGCCAGGGCTCCTGAGCATTTATTTTTAATTGCAATTTACAAAGGGACGCACTGAGGATAACACACATGAATATTGACTAAGCATGATCAGTTTTAGGGGTTAAACTCTCCTTCACTTTCCACTTTCTTGTCAGTTCCCCCAGCTCCCCACCCCCACCACACACAAGCTCCCTCCCTAGCTCCTCCCCACCCCTATTATTTTGTTTTGCTTTTTTGAGTACCAGGAAGTGTTTAACAGGAGAATCTCAACCATTTTCATTTTATAGCCAAAGAGTGTAGGGGAAACAAATTGACCTGAGGCATATGCATATCCTATACTCTGGGGTTCACTTTGGCTACAAGTAAACAGACTTGAAGGTAAAGCTTGAGTCCTTTAAGAATCAAGGAGGCCACTTTGGTAATATGTTGTTATAGACCAGAGCGGGCTTTCTTTTCAAGAAAATGAAAATAAAGATTTCATTAGTTCTGCCCTGCTTCTTGCTCACGTAGGATTTACTTATAACCTATATAACAGAATAATTCTCTTCTGAAGTTTGAAGAAAAGGTAAACACATGTCTGGGAAGCACCGAATATGGTTTTGACTCTAGCTCTGAGGTTCACACTGTACTCATAACATCCTGTTCTTCTCTGCTGGCTGTGATGTGGTAGATAGCAGTCCCTTCCCAGGCTGTTAACAGCTGAGCTCATTTTTCATAAAGATGCTGTTTTGTGAGACCAAGGAAATGGGCTACTGTAGCCTCCCCCTTTGTCACTCTTACGGTTAAGGCTGGTACTCACAGATGCTTTGAGAATGCACTTTCTGTTTTCTCCAAAAGTATGTCTTTAATTCCTTTGGGATATTTGACAAACTTTAACTTTCCTGGAAGCCTGGAGAGTATTAGTGAGTGGGAAATGAGTCTCAAAATAAATATAATAAAATTAAATTAAAAAGTCCCTGCTGCTATGGAGTCAGGAAAGGAAGAGTGGCTTTGGGGGAAAAAATTGTGATGAAACCTGATACCTAGAAAAAGTGATGTAGGTGAAGTCATGTGCCTTTCTAGGGAGTGAGAGTTCTGATTTCTAATCTATCCTTTCTAGAGGAAGGGAAGGGGGTAGGATGTGACTTTCTGTACAATATAGAGTGGGATAAAAGTAGGTTTACAGTTGTGAGTAACCAAAACACAGAGCTTATTCTTGTATTATTATTTATTAATTGTTGTATTATTTTCCATACAAATAACTGTATATCTACTTTTGCTCTCCCCTGTATATTCATTAGCTTCTAAGTAAACTTGTGCTGAAAAAAATCACATCTACTGCAGACATAAATATAATAAGGAATAAAATAATACTTCCATGGCCAGAGAGATGACTGAAGATTAGTTAACTGCATTTGCAGAGTATGAAGACACACCTAAAATAGAAATGGCTTGTGCTGGTCAAATACAAAAGAAGGCATTTCCCTCTGATTTCTCCACAGAGTTGCAAAGTCACTGCTTTGCCATTCAGAAGATGGATGACAAACAACAATGAGGTATGTTTTTTTGAGTGGCTTTTGTCAGAGAATATAATGTGTACCCTGTGATTGTGCTTTTCATTGGGCAGTTCCAAAACTTGCCTTATCACTGGAATTACTGTAAAGATACTTTATAAAAGGACAGAGAGCTTGTTTGTGAAACCCAGACCTGCTGAATAAAAATACATAAGAACAGAGCTTGTTCATTCATTGTTTTATATACATTATTCTTATAATCAAATAGAAAGCTACCTCTCTAGTCTTCACTATTGAGATAGCTAAGTTAATCAGATTATCTACCTGTCATTTGGGATCCATAGACCCATCCTATAGGACAGGACATCTTTCATTAGGGGTGGAAGGTGGGGAATGGAAGGTAAAATTGACAGGGACACGGCAGAAGCAAAACTGGGCAGCATGGAACCATTATAGAGCAAGACTGAGTAAGGGCTAAAATGGGTTCTTAGGATGATTGTCTACATGTGATTTGAAAGTTGGGTTTTTTAAAGAACAGAGTGGCAAAGTCCACTTGGCTTCTTCAAAGGAAAAAACAAAAATCTTGTTTCTGTCTGGCTGTAATGGCTACCTACCATTTGTATGCCAGCCTTAGAACCAGAAATCAGAGATGTGTATTAAAATCCCTTTCTTTCAAAGAGAGACATGAAAGAGAGGAAATCTAAGTACAGATATTTCAATGCAACATGGTAGTTTAGTCTCTCCTTTCTACATGGGAAAGCATATCACATACCCATTTACTCATTCGGTCATTTAATTAACCTTCATTTATTGAGCCAAACTAATACTTGTTAGACATGGTGTGGAATGAATAAATAAAACATGGTCTCTGCCCTCTAGATGGTAACAATTCCAGGGGCACATAAGAAATTATGCAGAGGAGGGAAGGACCAGCTGTCTCTGAGCAGAAGAAAGGCTGTGTCAAGGAAATCTTAGAGGAGCTGCCCAACCAATGTGTTTAAGAAAGAATGAAAGGGAGATTCACCTGCAACATGGACCCAGTCTTCCTAGTAACAGATCCAGGTTCTTGATATAGTAGCATGGATGAAGGCAAAAGACCTGGTGGGTCTATAGAAGTTGATGTAATTTACTATTATAGCATAGGATGGGGAGAGTAGCAGGCTATGATCTGGTGATCTGGCAACAGCCAAATCATACAAGGTCTTGAATGTCTCTGCTTCTGTTCTAAGGAATAGAACTTGGCACAATTATAAACACACAGAAGAAGAGAACAGAGGCTGCTCAAAGACATGGATGGGTATGCATAAACCCTTGCTTTTATTATGTGCATACCATGGGATTAAGATTGTAGGAATCCACCTCTCAGGTAAACTGGTTTATTAATATGGCAACTCATGACTTTTAGAGAATGTTATATTTTTTTTCTTTAGCTGTAGAATATGTTTTAAAAAGTGAAGAAGGCTTCAAATGCCTTCATTTGAGAGACCATTAGTTACGAAGGTGTTTGCATAGCAAATGGGTGTAGGGTGTCTTCACTTTTTTGGCAATGGTTCAAAGGAAGTTAAATCATTAGTTTGGAAAGAGGCCGGGCATGATGATGGGAAAATTCATGGCACTTTTCCCATAACATGAGCACCCCCCCAATCCTGCCCCCTTTAGAGTAAGATCAAGGAAAGGCAAAGAGCAAGAAGAGAAAGGTGGAGAATGAAAACAAGTAACAAAAAGGAAATAAAAATGGAATCCCAGTTCAGTGAGAATAATAGAAATGCAAATGGTGCTGCTAAAAAAGGAAGGAACATTACTTTTCAAACAGGCAAAGCAAAATTGTAGTAGCAAAAGCATTTTTGCATGGTGAAATTGGACACTGTGTATGCCTCTCAGAGGCAAAGCCACCTACTCTAATTTTTCCAGCAAAATGCTGTGAATCTGGTGAGTCATTTCATGAAGGTTTACTACAAAGCTTCAAACTGCATTTTGCAAAATAATACATTTGGATTAAATCTTCCTTTTCCCACCAGCTGCCTATTTATGCTTGCATTTTATAGCCACATTTCTTACCTGTGCTACAAAATAATACATTTTAAAAATTAATGTTTTTCTGGAATGATCTCTAGGAGTTGTGGTTTAGTTAAAAAAATCATGGTGAAAAGAAATACTTATGGTATACTGTTATTTACCTAAGAAGAAGATAATCTGAATATAAATTTGCATATATTAAGAAAACTCAGGAAAAAGTGATGAGTAAACAAGGTGGAGGGGACAGGATTAGAAGTTAGATGTTTCTGAATATATTTTGTTTTGTTTTGAATTTAAAAAACATATAAATATTTGACATGATTATAGAACATAATCATGAGACAAAACAATATCTAAAAATTGAAAGCAAAGTGACACCAGTGAATCTGAATCTCAAATTAGTGGTATAATCACAGATAGGTTATTTCTAGTGCCAGAGTAATTTATCTGTAGATACACCCTGAGGAAAATATTATCAAAAAATTTTTGTAAGCCCTGGCTGGCGGCTCGGTGGCTAAGTGCGAGCTTGCAAACTCAAAGGTCACTGGTTCCATCCCCCAGCCAGGGCATGTAACCAGGTTGCAAGCCAGGCCACTAGCCAGGTCCTTGGCCTGAGGCAAGTGAAAGGCAACCACACATTGATGTTTCTGTTTTTCTCCCTGTCTGCTTCTCTCCTTTCCCCTCTCTCTGGAAATAACAAAAACCTTTAAAATAATTAATTTTTTGTACTGTTTTTCCTAATTTTGGGGAGAAGTAGTATTTTTACTGTTTAAGCTGCTTTATTTCTTTATCTTTTCTTTCTTCCTTCCTTTCTTCCCTCTCTCCTTCCTTCCTTTCTCTTTCTCTATTTCTCTCTTTCTCTCCCAATGACCATTGTGTGTACTACAGGATAAAACAAATAAGTAATTATTTAGTGTTGGGAATTAGAATTCTTAGCATGTATGAAGGTAATTCATATGCAAAATCAAAGAAACTTAGTAAAAACCCTGAAGTCTTGAATTAATATTCTAATTGGCAATTGAAATTGGGATATATTTTAATACGCAAAAATACATATCCCTTTACTCACTGAAAAGACCTGGAAACAATGACCATGTAGTAAAAATGAACACTCTTCATGTTCATTAACTACATTCAAAACCCATATTGTGCTCTTTTAAAACTGTTCCCTATAAAAAGAAGCAGGGCTCCTTGGGAGAACTGATTTTAGATCTGGAACAGGATATGTATAACAATGAGCCTGTGATGATTTATTACATCAAGGAACAGGGATGCTATCCATGACTTTGAGGTTGTGTCTGAAACACTCTGGAGCCAACTAAGAAAGGCTTTCTGTAGCCAAAGATGGGACAATTTGAGAGTCAAGAAAATAATAATTGCAATGGATTAAAATATATCCATTATATTTAAACCTATAGTGATTCTAAAACACACACATGTATGCCCAGCCAAAAGTTTTCCTTGAGACCCACCAAGCCCTTGGTCCTCTTTGGAAGATACTAGGTAACTAACTCATACATTTGAAAGTTAATAAATGAAAAGACAGAGTCAAACATTTATCCTGTCTTTTCTGTACACACCACAGGTTAATCGAATAGAAAATAGCTCCTGATTCAAATCATCTCTATTCTTAAAGTGAAAAATATTGCCCCTCTTATCTTGGAGCAGTACTTCTGTAAACCACAAAACCAGTTTTTTTTTTTTCAAATCAGCTGTTCATGAAAATTGACATGATGTGATCCCACAATGTTAAATCCTCAACTGCAAGAAGACTCATTGCTAATTATGTTATCATAAAGCATCTGAGTTCATGTCTATCCATCCAGTAAGCATCTGTTGTTTCTTAACAGCATATCCATGGTTTCAATACATTGCATTGTCACTCTGAGATATTTGTTTATTCTGAGAGTTTTAATCCATATAATTTTTCAATTGCAATACATTTTCTTTTATTAATTAATTGATATTTTTTCCTCTTAGTTTATTTCTTTTCCTCCAAGTTCTCTTTATTTGTTATTGCTTTTGTCTTTGCTTTTCATGTTGAAGTGTTTCTTCAAATACTGCATTACTTTTGGCTGGCTAGTCAGGTTTAAGAAAGAGGTTTCTCAATGGCTAATGGAATGTTTTCCGCAAGTGGCTAATTATTACTGACTGCTGCACCTCCTAGTACCAGAGAGCAGAACCAGCTATTTACTAGGGGATGCCAAGGGTAATATTAACAACATTTAACAATTGTTATTTTAAGAGTATCATTCAATCAGAGAAGGTGCCCAAACACCCAGAATGCACTGGTCATAAACAACTCATTCAGGGCACTGTGTGTGCCTGCGGGATTCAACCATGTCAGGGGTCTTTCCCTCGGCCAGATGGTCTCCTGAGAGAAGACTTGTTCAGGGTCTCGTCTGGAGTGAGATGGGAGTGATGACCTCCCTGCCACAGTTGGAGGGGTCCCAGGCTTCTTTATGTAGACTGTCATTTAATCTGTCAGCTGTGCTTATGTCTCCAAAGCAGTTTCACTGATTCAGTTTCTTCAATATCTGTTACACACCTATCTTGTTCAGGTGAGTTAGAGGTACCCACCTAGTTGGGGATGTAGTGTGTGTGTGGGGGTACCTTCAGGGGGCTAACTGCTCCTTATCAAGACTTTTTTCTAAGACTCCTTTTTCCATTCCACCCTTCCTTCACCCTTACCTTTAGAGATACTAGGAATCTCCAATTCCTGAAGCATTTTGGATTTCTTCTGCACAAACCATCCTGTTTCCTGTTAGCAGGGCACTCTTTAGGCTGCACATTTAGCTTTCTCTGATCTATTAAATAACTTATTTACCCACCTGTTTTTTCATCTCTCCTCTTATTATTATTATTTTTAAACACAACTCATTTGCTGTTATTTTTTCTCCAACTTTTTTTGCTGTTATTGGTTTAAAGTGTGTGTGTGTCTAATTTTCTTTTAAGGTTTTTAGTAGCATTTCAAAATGAAATACAGTAAATATGTGTGTATAACTCACTATGCTTAATCCAAAGTTTCACACTGAAGTTCTTAAGAGATATCTTTAAATATAATTCATTTTGACAATAATGAGTTCATCAGCATTTATATGCTTTCTGAAAACAAAATCAGAATGTTAATGTTTTGTTTTCATTTCCTTGTACTTCAACTCTTAATTTGCAGTTATGTGGAATTTTAATTCTAAATTATAATAAAAAACAATTTTATTATGATGAATAAAATAAGAATTTAAACTTAACAATACTTTTATTTTATTTCTACATTTTCTTATATCCCAGATCTTTCCTTATTCTGGCTTCTTAGTTTTATTGGCATGACTATTTAAATAACTTGTTCACATTTTTTGTAAAATTTGGTTCAGAGGGTAGGAGCTTGCCTCTATGGGGTTTGGGTCTTTAGCTGGTCTCTAGAGTGCCCCCCCCCCCCCAAGCTACCTGGGACAATGAGCTGCACCATCTCTGGTCTCAGAGACCACAGTCATGTGGTTAAACCTACAGAAATTTGCAGCTTTGGATTGCTCAGCATATGTAGGAGGTGGAGAGCTGCATGACAAACCCAGTTCCTCTAAATACACCGTTCCTATGAGTCCCTGTGACAATTGCTCCCTAAAGGAACTTCTGCCTGAAGTTCCCTATAATCACTCCCATCTCCACAATACTTCTGCCCTGTACAGTATGCTCTGGGCTAACTTGACCAAGAATTGAAGCCTATCTGTTGTATATCTTTTATGACTATCTCACATCTTTGGTGTTGACATTACTCCTGTTTTCCTTCGCTATTTTTTCTAAAATTAATTTATTGTTGTTATATTACATTTATCCCATTTTTCCCCTGCGCCACCCTCCCTAGCCTCTCTCCCACAGTCAATACCACATGTGCTATTTTTTTTAAATATTTTATTTCGTTATTTTTAGAAAGAGGGGAAGGGAGAGAGGCAGAGAGGGAGCGAGACATCAATGTATGGTTGCCTTTCACCTGCCTCCAGCCACAGACCTAACTGGAGACCTGGTTTGCAACCTGGTCATGTGCCCTGGCTGGGGAATCGAACCTGCGACCTTTGGGTTCGCAGGCTGGCGCCTTATCCACTGTGCTACCAGCCAGGGCCACATGTGCTATTTTTTAATATATTTGAAATATATATATGTGTGTGTAAATATATATATGTATGTATATTTATTTATTTTACACAAGGACCTGGCTAACCAGCTTATTTACTATTGCTATGTTGTTTCAAAACATTTTTTAAATTTGGTCTTTCTTCTGTTGGTTTTTCTCTTGTTTTTTTTTTTTTCCCCTTATCCTTTTTGTTTAGTATCATCCAACTTGCAGGTAAAAGTATCTTTTAGCCAGCCACAGATAAAAGAAAAAACTAACAATAAAACCTGAACTTTGATATTTATTTACTATGTATACTCTGCCAAGTGGCAAGGACTGTATTTCCAGCATAGATTCCCCACTGGTATGAAGGGCATCTCTAAAGATGTAGTGATATGAAGGAGAGCCAAAATCCTACAATGGAAGCGGTGTCATCCAAAATAGTTTTAAGTGTACAAGAAGGATGCTATATATTTTTTCAGAGAAATGGATACATTCTCATCCCACATTTTAACTTGGCAATCATCCCATTTTCTATAACTACATTTACATATTTCCTTACTTGATACTTAAATGCAAAGAGTAATTATTATTGTATTAAAATTATTGCTTTCTATAAAATATATGATTTTTAAAAGATATTTCTGTACTTTTTAAGGGAAATTGTTTTCATTTACTGGTGCCAATTACTGCTTTCACTATGGAATTCCATTTCTGAAATTATAACATAAAACCTTAGAATACAGGATAATTTCTAAAACTTTATTTTAGGCATTAGAGTTAAGGTTAGGGTTAGTGATATTGTATTGTATATAGTATATTCATGTCATAAATTGTGATGTACCTAAATTATTAATGCAATGCTCTTAGATTGAAGGAATGATGATTTTTTAAAAACTTATCTCCAACCTACTCACAATTCCCATATTGTTGTTCATGTAAGTTCGAGAAAACAATCATTATACGAACACCAGTAGCTTGTTAAAAATAAAAAGGTCAGTACATGTGAAATATAGTGTAATTAACAACTTGAAGTATATAGTTTGGGGCTCTGGTTGTACCAACCTTTTGAGATATATCTGACTTTTGGGCTCTTGTTTAGAACATTTTTCTCTTAATATATGTGATTCATGTGCTAACACACATGCAAGTCATGTGTGCTTTTAGATTTCACCTAGATCCTCCTTAACTGTGTGTATTTATGCCAGATCTCCCTGTCTCTACAATGTATGGTGAGTCTTAACTTAGGTTTCAGAGCAAATAATAACAATAGGAACTAAAAAGAACAGGGTATTTTGCTGCTGCACAGGACTAACAAGGTAATTTATTCCAGATTGTTCATTGTTTACGTGACAAACAGGCCTAGAAAAAGAAAAAGAAATGCCTGGTTAAATTTTCACCACTGGCTGGCACTAATGAGAAGACGCACATGTGACCTAGAGGTGGCGTTTGCTGGGCTCTCTCCCATCCCTGCTTCCAGCCAGATGACTAAGGTTAAGCAGATGCCAAATTTCGGGAGCTCCAAAACTGTTTTTAGCTATAGAATGTGGATACTGCATGTCAAAGTTGTACCTTGCTTTTGAAGAAATTTACACTGAAGAATTGTGTTTTTGTGCCTTTTATCTTAATTGTCTGAGCTTAAAATATTTAAGTGCATAAAACAAGTTAAGTTGCTAAGGTAAATGCAATCGTCACACAATGGAATGTACATGAATGACACCTTGGAAAAAAATGTTTCTTGCCAAAGTTCAACTATAAAAATATAATATTTATTTTGAATCCTTAATAGAGTTTTGGTCTGTTCAACTTAGGCCTTTATGTTTAAACACTAAGCTGTATGCTGTACAAACTCAAACAAACCCACAAATATACTGCAAAGAATCTCGAGTATTTGACTGGACTTTGCCTAAAAGCCTCTTTTAGGGGTTGAATTAATAAAAAACACATTTTTTTTTTCCTGCTTTCCATATAACACTGGTAGTGGAAGGCTAGGTTACTATATAGTTGGTAGCTTTTGCCTTAAGCATATTCTTTTATTGGGGGTGTGTGTGTGTATGTGTGTGTGAGAGAGAGATTTTAAAAGCAAATCATGACCTTTTTGGTAATTAATACACTTACCAAAAAAAAAAAAAAAAAAGTGAAGGGCTTATTGCAGGTTGGCTTGAAATAAAAAAGCACTAACTGCAGAAACCTGAGTTTATTTGCAGCTTTTTACTCATATTTGGGCGCTGTTGAGCAAGTCACTTGCTTTCTCTGGGTTCAAATTTCCTCATCTGTGAAATGAGAGAGAATAGAATTTCATTTCAAAACCTTCTGCAAACTCTAAAGTTTGATAATTCTCTGAAATAACTATTCATACTTCACTGATCATCACCAAGAAATAAATAATGTTCAGTAGCCATAGATGTTAGAATGATTTGTTACATCACTTTCTTTCTGGAAAGAAACAGGTGAGAAAATAGCCTTTCTTACTTCACAAGCCTACATTTAGAAATAACTTTTTTCATCAGTGTAGCAAGTTTATTTTTTGGTATATATTGGAAACATTTTGGTTATTATAGCAAAAATTTTAATTAGTCTTCTTTCCTGAAATATTCTCATTATATAACAAATTCTTTAATTTATTATTTTCTCTGAGAGAAATAGTATAGTTAATGCTCACCTATATATTTCAGTAATTATTTGATTATAGACCCATACTATTGGGTCTATAAGGGAAGAGATTATTTCTCTTTGGTTTACAATTTAATCCTAGAATTTAGCATAGTGTCTGGCACCTAGTACATGTCCAATGAAGGAAGGAATATGGTGGAATTGGCTGACCAGAATAGTTCCAAGTCAGGTGCCATATATCATCTTGGAATCACCCCACAAAACTTCTATAAAGTGGTCCTAAGATAGCAGTATAAGAAAACCCTGAACTTACCTCCTCACAGTAACACACTGAATATACTTATCGAAAGAGAAATTCCTTCTAAAGAAGAACTGAGGGCTAACTAGGCAGTTCTGCACAAGAAAAGAGAGAGAGAGACCATACAGAAATGGATAGGAGAGCTGAGACCCAGAACCATGGACATCCCATCCCAATATACCATCCTGCAGTCAGGAAGGATTCCAGAGGGCTTACGTGCATGCACTCACTCTGAGAACAGAGAAAATATGGTGGTTTGAAGGATGCCTAGGCTGCCTTAGAAAGAAATCCACTTATTAACCTTAAATAACCTGCCAAGCAGGAGGTGAGCTGTGGGAACTCTTTCTGGGGTGGTGTTTTAAGCATTGGAAACTATTTGTGGCTCTCCACTTCCTCTTGATCACAAGGGTAGAAGCTTAACCCAGGTGCTCTATCTGGAGGCCATGGCTGTCCCAGTTTGCCCAGGGCCCCAAGCCCACAGCAGCTCCACTGTTTGTTTCTGGGACTCCATGAAGCCCTCACCTGCTTTGTTCACAGCTCTGGGCCAGCACAGCTTACCTCTAGGTCATCTTTCAGCCTGCTCCAGCTCTAGCCTCCGGCCATGTGACATGCTCCTAAGACTCTCCTCAGTTCATTCATGTCCAGGTGTGGCTTGTCCCAGGACTTTTTCAGACCTTACCCACTTCAGCTACAGCCCCATTGGCTTACCTCCAGGAGACTCTATAGCTCACACCTACTGTGGCTTCAGCTCCAGGTCCTGGTGTGGCTTTTCCCTGGGATTACCAAGGCTTAAGGCCACTTTAGCTAACTACAACTGGCCTGCCAATGTGAATTTGGCACAACTTGCCAAACAAAGCTGCCCCTGAGGCTCAGCACAACTTGCCCCTGAGATTTCCCTTGGCCCATGCTCATTCTAGCTATAGCTCCAGGCCCAGGTGAGGTTTCTCTCTTGGAACTTATGTGGCCTACCATGCTCCAGCTTGCCTACCAAAGACACCTGGCACACATAGTCTACAAAGGGGTAGCTCTTACAAAGTGTCAGTCTTTGGAGATTGAGAGAGGTTGCTATTTTGGCTAATTCATAGAAATAAACACAGAATGACAGACCAAATGAGGAGGCAGATAAATATGTTCCAAATGGCAAATCAAAACAAATCCCCAGAAAAATCAAAACAGAAACAAGCAATCTATTAGATAAATTGTTCAAAATGGTGGCTATGAGGATGATTAATTAACTTGGGAGAAGAATAGATGAACTCAGTGTGAATTTCAACAGAGATGAAAAAAAGATAAAAAAGAACTTACTAGAACTGAAAAGATACATTAACTGAAATAAACAAACAAACAAACAAACAAAAAAATACACTAGAGGAAATCAACATCAGATTAACTGATGCAAAAGAAGTTACCAGCAAGCTGGAAGACAAAGAAGTGGAACTCAATCAGACCACCAAATAGAAAAAAATAATTTTTTTAAGTGAGGGTAATTTAAGGGAGCTTAGAGACAATATCAAGTCTATCAATATTCAAGTTATAGTGGTCCCAGGAAAAGAGAACAAAAAAGGGACAGAAAACCAATTTAAAGAAATAATGGATGAAAACTTTCCCAACTTGGTGAAGGAAACAGACATTCAAGTCCAAGAAGTGCAGAGAGTACCAAACAAGATGAACTGAAAGAGGCCCACGCTAAGACACATCATAATCAAAGTATCAAAAGTTAAAACAAATAGCTTTTTTTATTATTTCAAAGTTGGAGCAAAAGAAGCAATTAAACTTAACTATATACCAAATAGGTAAAAACCACATTAAACAACAGTGGAAAAGAATCCAAGGAACTTTCAGCTATAGTATTTTACTTCTCTCAGTCTGAAGATAAAAGGACCTAAAGAACTTTAAAGAAAAGTTAAATTTGACTTATAGGTTATTAAGCTTATTGTTAACAGTGGGGTGGATATAGTAATTCTGAAACAAGTTTATGGGTATTATAGAATTGAACAAAGGAATAAATATGTTAATCTTGTTGGGAGCTACAAGATCAATATATTTACTCCTTCTGTAGTGAGAGAAAGGAGCTGTAAATATAAAATGGTAAAAGGCAAGAATTATGTGAAATGGCTATTTTTCTCTGTTGATTGAAAAAACATGAGCAATGACACTGCAATGGCAATGAGCACACTTAGCTTTCATATCTCAGGTTCTAATATCATTACATACTGAAAGGATTCAGGGTTGTTAGCAAAATGGCTGAGTTCAGGGTTGAGGCTGACAGGTAAGGCCAGACCGTATTGTGTCAGAAGTGAAAATGTGCTCAAAGAGTGACAGGCACAGAAGTCAGCTTGAAGGAACTCTCTTTGGCCAAATCTGGGACAATCTGAGTATCAAAATAAATGATGAGAGTATTGGATTATAACTCATTGAATAAAATCAGAATCCATGGATCCATATTAACAGAAGTAAACAAATAAGGCAGAAATAAAGACCCTTACAGTAAAATATTAACTAATAAATGCAGATGAAATGATAGAGTTTAGTAATCACTCACTGGCTATCATAATAATTTGATTCAGGCAAGAGCCATCAATGTACTCTGAAAACCAAGATATTCATACAAGTTCAAATCTCCTTATAGCCTAGTTATTTATTACAAAGGGGAAAATAGGAACTTTACTGTAGAAAAAGTTGGAGGACAGGTTCAGAACTTGGTGATCAATGTTAATAGGGAAATAGGTCATAATTGCCTTCCACCTGATAGAGTCAATGAGAAGAACAATATCTAGTCCTTATTATTTCCTCCACCTCTGTATAATCTGAACCTAATAAAGTATCAGAGAAACCCAAATCAAGGAATATTCCACAAAGTAACTGACCCCATCTTATTCAAAATGTCAAATTTGAGAAAGACAAGGAAACACTAAGACTGATCCAGATGAAGGAAGGCTAAAGAGACATGTTAACTGAAGTGCAACAGGTGATCTTGTATTGGATCCTATAACTGAAAAATTCTTACTACTGAGGACAAGTGAAACAATGGATGAAACCTGAATACAGTCTGTGGGGTTAGAGAAAAAATAAGAAATTCTGTGATTCATATTTAGTCTTTCTGAGTTCTCTAGATTATATTATATTTTAGCTATTGGTTTTCTCTTTTTGAAGGCTTGAGATGGTATTAATTTGGCATGACGAAGTTTTCACAGCCATTCATGTTAAGAGTATTTAGATATTATGTATTTTTGACATTGGTTATCTGTAGAGAAAGACTACAAACCAGGTTTAAGCAGGTAATGACGATGCTCCTCTATCTCTATTCAAACTTGTATGACTCTTCCTATAGATCTGAAGCTTCAATTTGGCAAAGTACTTGGCTAAGCATTTTAGACTCATTATTCTTCACAAGGATGGTGTGACTCACACCAGCAAGCCCAAGCAAGACCAGAGTCAGGACAAAACCTGGATATGCCTACTGAGGTCACTGTGGGAAGAAGTGTCGTGGACAGAGCTCCAATCTCTATATGCTGGTTGTTATGTCTAAGTGATGACACACACAGCTCTCGATTAGATCAATGATTTTGGTTGGCTTTATAATTTTCCTTTATAGATCACACCTGTAACTGTTGGAGTTTGAATGCTATGTAGAAAGCAATGCAATTATACTTGTATGAAGACTTTTGCAAGTATTAAACTTACATAGAGCTAAAAGAAAATCATCTCACTCTTTTTTTCTGTCTTTATTTCTTCTCTGTCTTCCTCTTTCCATTTCTCTCCTTCCTTTTCATAGAGGCTGTATGCTATAGGGAAAAAGCTTGCATTTTAGAGTCAGGCAGTTATTATTTATAACCTTTTCTTTACCTTTTTGTTTTTTTAAATTGAATTTATTGGGGTAACATTCATTAATAAAATTATATAGCTTTTAGGTGTACAATTCTATAATATATCATCTGTATATTGTATTGTGTATTTACTGCCCCAAGTCAAGTCTCCTTCCATCACCATTTATCCCTCCATTACCCTCTTCTACTACCTCCTCTTTACCTTTTTTTTTTTTTTTTTTTTTTTTTTTATCACATCACATGAATCTTTCTGAGGCTTAGTGTTCTCATGTGCTAAAAGGCATTTAATGATATATCATAGGGCTGTTGTGAGACTTAAATAATACCATAAGACATTAGCTATTATTTATTAAACATCAAATGTGTTTAATCTTATTTAATTAAATTAACCTAATTTAATCTTCATAATAACTTTGCGAATAAAATATCTGGTATATGGTATGTGATGTATAAATAACATGGTGACGGAAATATTGACTGCTCTTTATAATGTCTTTTGAGTATTTACTAATTTAATTGTTAGGTATCCTCCTTATTCATGCCATCAGCCTCCACAGTGCTGCCACCAAAGTGAAACTGATCATTCACTCATTCAAAATATGTTCTTTGAGTACCTGCTACATTGTGTATGTTACACAGGGAGGAAATGGGGAGCAAAAACAAGATTCAGTTTCTTACTTCAAAGGAGCTATAATTTAGTAGAGTTTATAGATCAACAAACAATGATTATAACCAAGTGTGATGAGTCTACTGACAGCAAGAAATACAGAGTGGATGTTATAGGAAGGACCCCTGAATTATAATTTGGGAGGTTCAGGGATGGTTCCTTGGGAAAATATCCCATCTATGCTGAGACTTAGAGATAAATATAATTAGGATTATAGGTTAGGGTATGTTGTAAGGGACTATATATATGTATATGTGTATGTGTGTGTGAGTGTGTGTGTGTGTGTGTGTGTGTGTGTGTGTGTGTGTATATATATATATATATATATATATATATATATATATATATACTAGGATAAGAGAGACTATGATGTATTCAAGAAAATAAAAGCAGTTCATTCTGGAATTTGAAGAGAACCTGGGGGTAAGGAAGAATTCTAGGCCATGAGAAGCCTTGGTGTCCATCTTGCTGAGGTTGTCTGATTTTAGGCTACCTTTTAGCATTGTTGAGCTCTTGGTTCCTCCCTTCCTCAGCTTGGCTTTGAAACAAGGGCCCACTGTCCTGCTGACCTTCTGGGCTCCTGATCTGAGTGTGCCTATGGCTATGTTGCTAACTCCTGATCCTCATGTAATCTTTTAAACTCTTTTCTTGGGCAGAAAGAAAGGCAATTCTTACTAGTCACAAGGTGGGGATATTCTTGATCACTTGGCTACCTCCAAACATCACCTCTAACCTAATCTGAAGGGTAATGGGCTATGGGGAAAGAGGTTCTTATCCAGAGTCTCCTCTGAGGCCTTGGCTGGTGCGGCTCAGTGGTTTGAGCACCAGTCTCTGAACCCAAGTGTCACTGGTTCAATTCCCAGTCAGGGCACATATCCAGGTTGCAAACCAGATTTATAGCCTGGTACCTAGTTACAGGCAGGTGAAAGGCAACCATACATTAATATTTCTCTCCCTTCCTCTCTCCCTTCCCCTCTTTCTAAGAATAATGAATAAAATCTTAAAAAATAAAAAATAAAAAAACTAGAAGAAGCGACTTATAACAAAACCTCAACATGTAATTTTTTTTTTCTTGTGGACAAGATCATTATTTATATTTTTCTACAATTTGTCCTTAAATGTTTGAAAAATGTATTATTCACCTTTTGCTATTTTACTTTCTCCCTTTTAGATAAAAAAGTCTACATTGGAGAATTAAAGAAATAAAAGTATAAAATCAAATTCTTGATCTTGCTTTGAAGTTTTCTTTCTTTCTTTTTTTTTTTTAAGATTTTTAAAAACTTATAATTTCCAGAGAGAAGGGAAACAGAGAGGGAGAGAAGAAATAATTTGTGGTTGCCTTTCACCTGCCTCTAGTCATGGACCTGACTGGAGACCTGACTGGAGACCTGACTGGAGACCTGGCTGGAGACCTGGCTGGAGACCTGGCTGGGGAATCGAACCAGCAACCTTTGGGTTTGCAGACCGGCACCTTATCCACTGTGCTACCAGCCAGGGCTGAAGTTTTCTTATATTATCAGCAACACTTACTATCACAACCCCCGGGGATAAGGCATGAAATAAAAAAGAAGGAGTTAAAAGAAAAGAGATGTAAAATGGGATGCCAGGTAGCTTTATTCACTTCATTACTACAGTTTTAGAAGTAAAACTATTTTTAAAAATCATTTTTTAAGATGGGTAAATATGTATCTGTAAATACTATAAGAAAAAAATTATACAAAGGGGTTTCAACCAGGATATCTTTCAGTAACAATACTTTTGTATATTACACCTTCATGGAATACCTCTATGCACAGAAAACTGATGTTCAGACACTATGGGTAGGATGAATACATACAGAGAAAGCTAGAACTTATTATCTTCTCTGTACTATGTGTATGTAATTTATTTCATTTCACCCTTCCATCAAGTTTAGATAGTGTATTTATTTATTTGTCAGTTCAACAAACTGGAGCTCACTATACAGTTAG
The DNA here is from genome assembly GCA_004026585.1 of Noctilio leporinus. NCBI lineage: Eukaryota > Metazoa > Chordata > Mammalia > Chiroptera > Noctilionidae > Noctilio > Noctilio leporinus. Next base: position 35,014 of record PVIW01005501.1, on the reverse strand, counting down.
TTCAGAGCAGAGACAATATTGGAAACAGTAATTTTTCTGACTCAAACTCCTTACCACACAGATGTTCTGGTACGTAGAAAATAAATCCATGGCCTCAGGCAGTTTATAATATGGAAACCAACTCTAAATACATCTGTAAAAAGCAGAATTGGTAGACTATGTGTTTACCCTATAGTAAGTATGGCAAAAATAACTTCATCTACACAAGTATGAGGGCCTAGACTCACTGCTAATGGAGCACTCACTTTGAGCTATTTTCCCCTCGAACCTAGTACAGAAACACAGAGATGCTATTTTGCTAACAAGTTTTCCACAGATGATGTAACATGCCATGCAGACCTTGGTTACCCAGATTTAATTCCTTCACTTGCTTTGCAAATTTGGCAAAGTATTTATACTCTATCAGACTAAGTTTCTATTTGTTAACTGGAAAAGATGACACCAATCTTACTGGGTTATTATAAGGATGAAGGAGATGTTTGATTCATGCTTAGTTCTAAAAAATGCTGGTTACAACCATTTGTGGCAGCCATTATTATTGGCATGTGTGTTTGTACATTTTGATGCATTTAGGAGACTTTTGGTGGGGGTGGAGCTGTGGTCCTAGATGGAGCCACTGCACTTGCTGACCAGCAGTGCTGGCCAGCTTGATACAGGCACCAAAGTGCTAAGCAATTTTGTGGGTAGGGGAGAGATGCCAGGGTCAGTAAGATACTTGAAAAAAAAAAAAAAAAAAAGAATAAAAAATTTCACTGTAGGTGCTTTGCAACATCAACTAATGGAAATGGCAGAAATTGGTGGGAAGCAAGCATAGAAAAGGGGCTGGGCTGGGAGATTTGTTTCTCTCAAATTGAACATCTCCAAGGCAGTTCTTGGCCCAGTGGTCAGTATATGTGTATATGTATATACACACATGTGTGTGTGTGTGTGTGTGTGTGTGTGTATTTTAATGGGAAATCTCTATTGAAGAACTAACCACTTAAAACATAAAATCACACAATAATGGAATGTATTTTTCCTCTCCCTTATTTCACCCTTTAATGTAATTCATTTAAAAAAGTTGTTTCACATAAACCTGATTAACACTGAAGAGAGTTACAATCCGTCCAAACCAATCCAAACAAAGGTATAAAAAGTATTCAGGCTTCTATTATGTAAAATAGAACTAGATTGATTTATTGTATTGCATTGAATAGTAAGCTATTAGGTTCCATATTCTTTTTCTCTCACATTAGATAAAATAGTTTATTGCTGCTGGAGCTTATTTCATATCATATACAATTTGGGTATATTACAATGGAGTAGATATCAGCCTGTTAAAAGATCTAGACTTAGTCCTTTTTTTGTAGGACATCTCCATTTGGGAAATGGCAAGGGAGAACAACTCCAAGCAAGGCAATGGATGGAGGGATATTGATGTGCATTACCCATCAACCAGCTCTGCTTTAGGGGGCTGCCGGTTGCTGCACATGAGTTTGTACCTTGGAGAAAAGCAACATTTCTAGTGCGAAGAAAATCAAAACAGAGTTTATATTCCTTTTCAGGAAAGTGTTGACATTTTAATTACTTTCTGTTTTCTTTGGAGCTACATTTTAGAATTGGAAGCAAGTTAGAAAAATAAGAATTGGCTTTATTAGAAATCAGATGAATTGACATGTAGCCATGAGCTGGAGAAAGTCCAGATTCAGTTCTTAACAGATCCAAGTCTCCAGCAGGACCCACAGAGTCACAAAAATTAAAAAAAATTTTTTAAAAATAAATAAATAAATAAGAAAGAAAGAAAAGACAGAAAGAAATCCAGCCATTGATTGCAAAACTAACCAGAAGAATTCCTACCTGGGGCTATTACCTCTGGGGGCAGCTTCAGCCTCTCTGCAATCTAATCTTTTCTGGCCACGAGGCCCCTCCACTTTACTTTGTATTTTTGTTTTTTTCTTTAAAGTCTGGTCTTTAAATTTTGCTCTCACACATGTTATGAGAATAAATACAACAGGGGTGCAGAGGAAAAGAATGATCAGGAAGAGTTGGAATGAGTTGGGAGAAATCTATGGGTTTAGAGGTTTTCAGTTTTAAAGATGATTTGATACTTCTATTATTTAATAAAAGAAAACTTCCTGTGGAAGTGAGGGCGGAACTAGAATAAATGACTTAAAGAGATGTGATATATTTGTGCCCTTTCTGCTGCACTTGGGGTTATTAGAGTTGGATAAAGATTTAGCAAAACCAGGGTATTTACATGTGTTCCAGGTTCTGCAAGTTTAAAAATACTAACTGGGCACAAGGTTGAAATTTTTTAAATCCCCACAAATCCAGACGGCATGTGTGGTGCCTGAATGAGTAGCACCTGAGAGTATTGGCCCTCCTTATTTCTTCCCCAGGCTTGCTCTATTCTGGGGACAACATGGAAACTGCACTAAGCTTAGACCAATCCATTCAGTATTCAGTGGATCAAAATGAGTCTCTAAAAAAATTATTTAATATTTATTGTGTGCCAGGTGCTTTAAATACACTATTTAACATTTCAGAAAAAACATTGAAAGAGATGATCTCTTCTGTAGATATTTTAATTTCTATTTTACAAATGGGGAAACTGAGCCTCAGGCAAGTTCAGTAAATTTAAGGTATACACACTTTTATTGTGAAACATCTCAAACATATGCAAAAGAAGATAAACTAGCACAATGACCCTCTATGTTTATTTTGCTTCACCCACCTAGGTCAGTCTTTCTCATTGACATCTACTGCACCCCGTTATTTTGAAGAAAATCCCAGGCATCTTGTATTTCCTCTGTACATCTGGCAATGTGTCTTTAAGAGATAAGGTTTCTTTAGAATTAAATAACCACAATACCTAAAAACATTAACAATAATTCCTAATATCAAACATGTAGTCACTGTTGACCTATCCCCAACTGTCTTACAATCTTTTTCAGTTTGTTTGAATCCAAATCCAAACAGGATCTGTACATTGTGATTGCTTGATGGAGATGCCTTTAAGGTCTCTAAAAATCTGTAGATCCCCCCTTCATGTCTAATTTTTTCTTTTAATTTTTGGTTAAAGAAATGGAATTGTTTTCCCTGAAAATGTTCTAATGGTTTGAATTTTTAATTGTATTTCCTAAGAAGTATTCAAACATATTTGTCTTCTTATTTCACATAATTCCTAGACATTTACAGTTAGAGCTAGAGATTTTATCAAATTCTGGTTCCATGTTTTTGGTAAGAGTATGCAATAAGTAATGATATATATTTCCATAAGTAGAGATACATGTATGTGTAATATTATTAACTATTGAATATTTTTTGCCTGGATACATTCATTTTTTTAGTTGTTGCAAAGTTGCAATATCATAATTTTATGATTTCTTATAAATACACTTCACTTTTTAGAGCAGTTTTAGATTACAGCAAAATTGAATGGAAAGTGCACAGAATTCCCCTGTCTCAGCCCTCTCCACCTCCTCGCTTTAGTCTCTTCCACTCTCAAACCTGTACCAGAGCAGTTCTTTGCTGCAGTGAATGAACTTACTCATCCTTATTACACAAAGGCTTGCTCTTAGCCATAGGCTTTGATAAATGTATAATCACATGTATTTGTCATTGATTTCTTTTTAATTTATTATATAAGATACTTCTATGAGAAGAAACTTCTGCTGCATTACCTCTTTGGTAAGTGAAATAAAGTTCCTACTGAAAAAAACAAAAAAATACTTTTTTTTTTTCTCTTTATCTGCCAGTTTGTAGAATAGTGAATTGCTTCTCTCTGGTTATCTTCTAAAGTGAACATAAGTTGTTTTTGTTTTAATTGCTAATTAGTGGTATTATCAATATCACTAAGAACTCATGTATTTTAATATAATTTAGTGTTTTAATGCAGTATTTATATATATAGATATGTATACATAATACGCTAACAATATGATGGCAAACTTACATTATCAATGTCTATGAATCTGCATTATTTTGCAGTCTTGATTTGAAGAAAGTAATTATTAAGGTAGTTTAAAATTTTATCTTAAAGCCATCTTTTCCATTTACTAACTCATCAATATTTCCCTGAGTCTCTGAGGAAGGTAGGATAGAAAACCTTGCTGTATACTCTTTATGCTACAAAGACAGAAGCAACTATTTCTATATACATAGGAATAGGAAAGATGGAGGAAAATGAGAAAATCGAACAAGTAAGTAAGTATTAAAAAGTAAGCTGCTTAATAGGTGATTGTGTAGTCTGAGAAAAATTATAGCAGTTAATTTATGGATATGGTGTTATGTGACATTTTTGTGAAGTGGTAAAGCTTGAGGCCTTGAGATTCAGATCTCCAATTCTGGTACTTTTTAGTTATGACCCTCTTCCCCAGGTTCCTTCTCTGTGCCTCAACTTCTCCATCAGTCTCAAAGGAATGAAGCAGTACAAGCTTGTAGGGGCCAAATAAATGAATGCATACAAAATACTTAGATTGCTCATAGAATATGCTAATTGATTTTGCTGTCTCAATGGAATAACTATAAATGTGTGGATGGCAAAGTAGTGTCTCTTTTTGGGTACAGACTAAAACATGAGGAAAATACAAAGAGAGAAAAATATATTTGTTGAGCAGCTACTAGGGGCAGATGTTGAACTAGCATCGGTATTATGTATGTGATTTGATATCAAGTTTAAAATGTAAAATTCTACCATCATTCCTTATTTTATTCTAGCACAATAACTGGTGTAGGGAAGGGATACAATATACTTTTTGTGTTTGTAAATTGGACAATACTGTTAGGTGTATTTGACCTATAATAGGTTTTGCTAACATCTGCAGAGTAGTTTTACAGGACAAAGGAGGAAAGAATACTAGCAAAGAACAAAACATTAATATTCTGTAGGAAAAGCTTAACAGACAAATCCAGTAAAGGTATTCAGGCACTCACATGGACAGCATGGCACTGTTGAATCACACAGTTATAGTACTGCCCATAGCAAATCAATGTCAACATGCACCAAAGTATTTTCCCTACACAAGGAAAGAGGGAAAGAAAAGAGGAACAATTTTTGAATCACTCCTCCAACCACGGAAATGATTTTAATTACCAAATTATCTGTTGGCAGACTCTTCTGGCAGATGAACCTGCAACTTGGAAGGATAACAAATGAGCCAATTCCTTACTCAGGAGTTGACACTGATAGTCTTGTTGAATTGCTCTCAGAAAAGAATCCTGGGCAACAATACATCTGGCACTCTGTTCAAGGAATTTATCATGTCGCTGACATGTTCAGCCTCCATTGTCCACACCAACCTGACAGCAGGTTCTTTATGTTTCAAAGAAATGGCGGTCTGAATTAATATAATTAGAATGTAACTGCTATTCATAGCACAAACTCTTCATTTCCAGGAGTACAGATCTGATAGTGCCTCTGTGTTCAAAAATATCCCCAGTGAGGGCTGGCGGGTGGGGGAGGAGGGCAAGCGATGATAAAAGGACAGAGTATGCACTATTTCATCAGCTTCCTTAAATACCGACTAATGGAAATATAAGAGAAGAAGAAAACTCTCTTATCTCTGACATGTCTAAATCAAAATACCTTTCAAATTTACCTGCCTATATAGCACTTTTATGAAATATGTAGTATAGGGTGTCTGAAGTAAGAGAAAAATATGAAATAGGAATGGTTTCATATCTTCCAAAAGGTAATTATATGGAATAGGGTCAATAATTCATAGATGGGATTACAGAATTAAAAGGTGGTTGAATAACTTCATTGATTCTTTATTGCTTCACTTTGAACAGTCTATGCCACTAACCAAGCAGTTATCACCAGGTATGCAACAACTTGGGTGCTTGATTTTTTAATTTCATTCTTTTTTATTGTTATATTTCTGCAAATACTACATCTTTACTTTGGAAGTAAGATTGATTTACAGTATCTCAAGTAGTTGACATTCTCACCTTGAATGACTCATTTGAAGACAATAATGACTTGACATATTCATGTGTAGGCTGGCGCTCACGGCCTCTTCTCTGAAGAATATTAAACTTATCCTTATGTGTGTTAGGTCTAAATATTTGTGTTCCTTTAAAATTTGTATGTTGAAGTCCTAATCCCCACTGTTACAGTATTTGGAGGTGAGATCTTTGGGGGGTAGTTAGGTTTAGAGGAGATCATGGGGCACCTAAGACAGGATTAATGTCCTTATAAGAAGAGGAAGAGCTACCAGAACTCCTGTCCCCTCACCCCTCATCTCTGCCACTCAAAGACACAGCAAGAAGGCTGCCCTCTGAAAGCCAAGAAGAAAGCTCTTACCAGAAACAGAATGGGCTTGATCTTGACCTTCACAGTTTCTGCAAATGTGAGAAATAAATTACTATTGTTTAAACTACCCAGACTATAGTATTTTGTTATGGTAGACTATGCTGGCAGTGAATAGAAGACCATTGGGTTAATGAACTTTAAGAAGGGATAATGTTTTTCTTGGTATTGATCATCACCTAAAATTCTGTGTCTGACATTGCAACAAATACAAATATGGAACATGGGTAATGTAATACAAAAATAGAGCCAAGGTTTGTGAGTGACAGAGGAGTTTCAAGAGACAAATATCAGTGCCTCTTTTTATTTTCAACCAAATACAGTATTTTAAAAAGCTGTGTAGCCTTTAGTTTCTCTTAATCAAAGTTAAACACACCTTTCAAGTCAGCATCTTGGAAAAGTTCGGAGTGATTCCTTGCCTGTAGGTTGTCCTGTGAAATGTCTTCTTCCTTCCCTCCCCTGCCTCCACTCTGAAGAGATTGTCTACCATTTTCTGTGACTAGCCCAGTGCTTTTCAGAATTAGGTGGGTTTCAGAATCACATTTATGTATGTGTGTATGTGGTAGTGGGAGAGTGAGGGGAAGGACTGTTAAGATACCAATGCTTAGGCTCCCCTAGACCCACTGACTCAGAATTTCCAGCTGTGGTGCCCAAGTTGTGTAAATTGAAAATAATTTTTAGCGATTTTGATGTACTTGAACTTGGCATCTGTAGTCCAATGTTCTCTTTCACTGATATTGCCTAGTTGGATTTGTCTATAGAGAATATATGTGATTTTTAAAAAATGAGTAAACTTAAATTATATAGATGGAAGTGCATTAAGCCATTTTGGACCAGTGATAATGGGAGGGCCTTACAAGAACAATCTGTCAGATCCCTTTCCCCTTTGTGACCTTGTCTTGTCCCTTTGCTGTAATTACCCATGTTTAGTTTCTCAGTCAGTCTGTCCTGTCTGGGTTAGGAAATATATATAGTGGCATTAATAGAACTCTTGGGGGATGTGGATAGGAAGTAGATAGGGAAGGGTGGAATGTCGTTCTTTGACCATTGGATTATGGGGTATTCCTATCAGGTTGAAAACAGCTTGATCTATCCAAATGTGGCAATAATGACTCCCAGGACTTAGCCTACCCCTAACACTCCAGAGGACTTTATTCTGAAAAAAACAAAACAAAACAAAACAAAACCTTAATTTCACAGTTTCAGGAAATTTACATTGCAAACTAATCCTTTAAGAATTTATATTTCATTGTAAAAGCTCCTTTAATACTGTAAATAAAGACACTTTCTTATAATGCATTTATGTTAATAGTCTGGATATTTAATAATAGAACCAGTATCTTATAAACACATACTTACATATACGTATACGCACAGATGGAAAATATTAAGCTTGCAAGAAAGGCGCATCCTCCAGACAAGGACAGTTGATGAAACTTGCCTGAATTTTCTCTATGGAATATGAAAGCCAGGCTTGAGTGCAGGAGGTTTAGGGGATTCTTGTCCTTTGCCTCCCAGCTTCCATCAGCTGCTGGCTCTGACACTGTCTTTTTAATTTTTAGTGGTCTTAAGAGGATTCTCAGAGCAGTGGTTAGGAAGGGAATTAGGGGTTGGGGAGTTCCTATCCGTTGTTTGACCCATAGGTTGTGGGATAGACCAGTCATATGGCTAACAGTCTGATTCATCCAAGGGAAGAATAGTGACTCCTGGGACCCAGCCTGCCCAGTGAGATCCCAGAGGACTTTATCCTGAGGTTCACAGATTAAACTGATTGGTGGTCAACTAAGTGCAGTGAATATATTATGATTATTTTCAAAAATATTTTTAAAAATTTTAATTGTTAAAGAAGTACATGCACAAAGAAGAAACAGTGGGTGAGGGAGAAATGTTGAAAAAATAAGAAAGGAGAAAGTTTGGAATCAGAGAGATATGGTTTGGAATCCACCCTTTTTAGTTGTATGCCCCTTAGTACTTTACACCTCTGGGCCAGTCTTCTCCTCTGTGAAATGGGAATAATCTCTCACTCCCCTGGCTGTGGTAAGGATTTGCTCAAGTACATTTTGTAAAGTGTCTTAGCAAAATGCTTAGACTATAATACATAGTTCTTGACATAATACATCCAAGTGAACAGTACTATTCCTACCTGTAGCCTAGTATGGTGGTTCTAACTCATGCTTTCCAGGCAAGCAGATTTGACTTTGAATTCCTTTTGATTTTGGCAGAATTACTTATGTTGGCATTCCTAGCACTAAGGCTAAATAATATTTTAAAGAATTTGTTGAGATCTCTTAAGTTAATACTATTATTTTTTAAAAATAGGTATCAGTTATGTCTGTGTTCATGATTTATGAACTGAACTCCCCTAGTATTTGCTTTAAGTTTGTAAATATTCCTCCTGGTTGGTAAGATGAAGAAGAAGAAGAAGAAGAAGACGAAGAAGAAGAAGAAGAAGAAGAAGAAGAAGAAGAAGAAGAAGAAGAAGAAGAAGAAGAAGAAGAAGAAGAAGAAGCCCTCATAAACAATTAACATTCACAAGAAAGCAAGAAGTCTTGTGGCAATGTTTCATTTTCTCAATCATATTTTTCTTTTTTCGGAAAAAAAAAAAAGAACAAAACAATGAAGAATGGCAGTTTTATATGTAAAACAGTAGTTAGCTTTTATATAGATGACATTCTTCTAAAAGCCTAGAAGGATTTCACATTTGTAGAAAAACACTCTGTTCCTGAGTTGGATCTGATTAAATTTCAAATTTATATTAACATGTCATTATTTTGAAAAAAAGTGAATGCTATGTTTAATGGAAAATGCTCCGAGGCTTCCAGCTCTGTTTTTGCGGGTTCCTTAGCAAGGCCGTCTTGGGACCCAGGAGGGCTGGGTCTCAGCTGCATCCTTGTTAAAACAGTCACCGGGGTAAATGCTGGCCCTTAGTTTTCCTTCCTTTTCCCTCTCCCATCCCTACATTGTTTCAGCTGCCAGCCCCTCAGTATTTTCTCTGAAGCAAGGGAAAGGGAAGGGCAAAAATGACTTTGAAAAAATAACACTTCTTTCTATGGACTTAAATAGAATACTCGGCACAAAACATCCTGTGTTTTCTTTTCATTGATGACACACTGACTACAGTGATGGGTGAACTAAAAACCAGGCCTTTGCTGTGTGCATAGGCATTGTTTTAGCCACATATTACCTTATTGAGAAAAAGTTATTTGTTAAAATTACAACCTGGCCCCCTCTGCTCCACACTGCTGATCTCCTTATCCCACTAGGCCTTTTTTCTTTCCGTTGTAGTTATTACATTTTAACATGTGTTTATTATGTTTTTGCTATTCTCTGATTCCCCTGGCCATAAGGGAAGCCCATGACAGTAAGAATCTTTTTCTATTTTGCTCACTGTTGAATTCTCTCTTCTAAAAACAGTGTCTGGCACAAAGTAGCCAGTCAGTAAATATTTGCAACATAAATGAATAGGCTAGTTTCTTTCTCGGTATCCTTTCTCATACAATTATAAGGAAAATAAATGGTAAAAAATATGATACAAAAATCCTATAAATATGTTTATACCTAGTAGAGATATTTGTAGTTTACATACCTTAGCTGGTGAATAAGAGATACAGAGTTGAATCTCTGTAACTCTCTGTTCCTACTTTTTCTTTTTTTCAAAACTTGACTCTCCCACCCCCAATATAATACATATTTCTTTGCTTAATATCTGCTTCCCCATATCAGAATGTAATCTTTTTGAGTATATAATATTTTGTATTTTGTTTACTGCTATTACCTGCTGCTTAGAACAGTGTCTGGCACAGAATAAATAGTCAAGGCATATTTATTAAATAGGTGAATGTTTGGATGAATGTAGTTAATATAGATCATTTATACCTGGCCCTGATTCCATATGGAATCCACAGCAGGACTGAACACTAAGACCTTAGTAATACTAAGGTGGACAATGGATAGTGAGACAAAAACGGGAAAAAGATGGCCAAGATGACAGTACTATTTAATTTACACAAGTCATTAATCACCTGGTCTTGCACCATGAGTGACTTAAAATCCAGGAAGTGTCTAGATTCAGACTTGGCATCTCCCCCATAAGACATCAAAGGGGTCAATGTCTGGCCAGTAATCAAATCTGGCAGCTTCTACTGCATGCATGCGTGAGTGCGTGTGTGCATGTTTGCATGTGTGTTTTATAAACTTGTGATTTGGATCAAGGACTATCTACCTATTTTCAGAAGAAATGGAAATAATTTTTTAAATTTCTTGATGTAACACTTATTATTTGTAAAATTATAACAATGTCACTCAACTCATGGCTATGATAGGAAGATGGAAAATGCCTGCCACATAATAGTAATGTCAGCTATCAACATCATCATCACCATTTATCATCCCTATCTTCATCCCGAGATTAACAGACAACAACCAAGTCTAGCTTTCAGCTTGCTTTTGTAAATACAAATTGGTTGGAATACAACCGTGCCTGTTTCTATTTTTCATGGCCTAAGGCAATTTGTCATTAAAATAGGATAATTGAGTAATTCTAAGAGACTATATGGTCTGCAAAGCCTAAAATATTTATGATCTGGCTCTTTATGGAAAAAGTTTGTGAACCTTGATCTGGAATATGATTAATTAGCAATATAACTAAATCCAAGTCCAGCAAAGTATGGGGCATGGATCAATTTGATATGCAATCTATTTGTCAAGAACGTAAGAGTAAGTTTTTATACTGTTCTATAACAACTTCATGTGCTGTCGACATCCAAGAGCAGGATTTATACTTATACAAAAGTGGTGGTTTATGACATTGGAAACTAAAGAACTCTGGCCATTCCCACTGAAATAGAATTTGGTGTTTTACAATTGGACTTTGTTGCATTGGTAACTTAAACATATTCACATGGTTTCGGATGAGAACATCTGGGGGCTCATCAGGTGGAAGTAACAAACAGGTCCTGAGATTCCAATTGACCCGGGAAGGTTGATGAGTGAGCTCGTTAATAACATCATGCAAATGGATCTTCTATGCAAATGAATGGGCCAGCTACAGTTCACATACCAACTAATATAGTTGTAATGCATCTGCTTCACATTTGAGAAAAGGTAGCCACCTCAAGATATGATGTGTGTCTCACATACATATATAAATGAATTTGAGATAAAGGTATCTTAAGGCGGTAATTCATGTTCTCTGAAAAGGAAGCCAACAACTTTCCTGGAAATCCAGCATAATAACAGTTCTCCTTATGTTTTGTTGCATGTGCACTTTAAAAAAAAAAAAAACGGAGACTGACTTTTTCCTTTTTTGTTTTAGAATTAGTTCCAAATAGCAAAGACTGCCAGAAAAAACAGACAAACTCTCAGAAACAACAATGGCCATTATGTGTGCAGTAGGAGCTGCCAGACTTTGATTACTGGCCAGACATTAACCCCTTTGGTATCTTATGGGGAAGTGCCAAGTCTGAATCTAGACACTTCCAGGATTTTAAGTCACTCATGGTGCAAGACCAGCTGATTTACAATGACTTGTGCAAAAGGCTATTGTGAGAAGGAAGTGCAAGTTCAAGGCCACATCTCCTTGTTTTTTGAATTCTGCCATGACTCATTCTGTCAAGTGTGCATAGACTCCATCACTTCTGCTTTTTCCCCTTTGCAGGCTGGCTGGTTGTGGGTCAGAAGCACATCATTTTTGCCATCCTGCCTCCTGTAGTTTCAGCATGATGTCCCAAGGGAAGGGGCAACTTCAACCCTCACAGAGAGAAGCCTGTGGGCTCCTTGAGGCCACCATCTACATGAAAACTCTTAGAAAGTAGAATTTCTGCAAACGCTTTTGTGATCAGCTTCTTCCCCTCTGGTATATGCCTGGTAGGTCAACATCCCATTGTCCCATTGTGAGACCTCAGATAAGCAGAGAGCAATGCAATATTGGAAGGGTGATAGTATATGTGTACATACTGTATATGTGTGCATTTGTATGTGTAGTTCATTTGTTTTTTTAGTTTACTCCTTTATATATACTTATTGACAGTCTATTGTGGGGTGGCTGGGAATACTAAGTTAATTACAATCATAATAATAGGTGCTATTTATTGAGAGCTTATTTCAGTAGTATGTTAAACATTTTACATATCCTTTTATTCATTTAATTCTTCTTTTTTTCAAGATTTTATTTCATTATTTCTAGAAAGAGGGGAAGGGAGAGAGGCAGAGAGGGAGAGAGACATCAATGTATGGTTGCTTTTCACCTGCCTCCAGTCACAGATCTGACTGGAGACCTGGTTTGCAACCTTGTTATGTGCCCTGGCTGGGGAATCGAACCTGCGACCTTTGGGTTCGCAGGCCGGCGCCTATCCACTGTACTACCAGCCAGGGCCTATTCACTTAATTCTTTACAAACAAAACTTTATGAAATAGCCTTGTTTGTTTTGCTACATGCCTTTGAGTTGACATCAATTCCTGAAAAACCCTGTGAACCAGTGACACCCACAATATCCTGTCCTCAACAGCCCTGCCCAGCAGAGGCTTCTTGTATGGAGATAATCTATCTCATATTAGGTTTCTCTCTTTTCCTGCCACTTTCTATTTTTCCCAGCACTATGTATTTTTCCAGAGAACCCTGCTTTCTCATAATGGACCTGAAGTAGGACAGTTTCAGTTTTGCCAGTTTTGGCTCCAGTGATATTTCAGGCTTTGTTTGCTAGGACCCACTTGTCTGTCTCTCTGGTGGCCCATGGTATCCATAGAATTCTCTTCTAACTCTGTGTTTCAAATGAATCAATTCTTTTTCCTTCTCAGCCTTCTTCACTGTCCAGCTCTAGGATTTTTACCTAGTAATTGGGAATACAAGTGTGTGGATCTTTGCTCTTGAAGATCTTTCCTAATTCATTGCTGCCCTTCTCAGTCAGTATCGGCCTCCTCTTGATTTCCTGGCTACAGTCCCCATTTGAGTTGGTGGCTAAACCTAGGTGTGAAAAAATTTTAACCGTTTTGATATCTTATGGTCTATGTTAACATGCATTTCTTTTCCAGTCATGATTTTTGTCTTGTAGATGTTCAAATGCAGCACTCCCCTGACACTGACACTTGTTCATACTTTTATCAAGAGTCATTTCAAACCACGGCTACTTTCTACTATTAAGATGGCTTCTCTGCATAGCTTAAGTTATTGATGTTTCTTCCACCCATTTCACTCCCCCTTCCTCTGAGTCTAGCTCAGTGTTTTGTATGATATGTTTGAATAAATAGGGAGATAAAAGTGTGCTCTTCTCTGATTCCTTCCTTGTAGGACACCATCTTGTCTCCATGATCTGACCTCACAGCAGCTTCCTGCACAGTAATGGTTAAACCCCAGGACAATCAAGTGTGGAGGCAAGGCCATTTGTCTCAGAGCAACCTGTAGCTTTTCATGGTTGATACAGTCATAGGCTTGACTGTGGTCTTTAAGGCATAAAAACTAACTGTCTTCTGGAATTCTTTGGAGCACTTCAGTACCCACATTATACATTACATATTAGTAATTGACTCCCAGGAAACTCAGGGGTACCTGATAGTTAATGTCAGAGGTAGGATTCACAACCAGATCTGTCTGACATAAAACTCTTCTACTTTTTCATTTGATGAACTGCTTTCCCAAAGATGAATAAAAAATAAGGCATTTACTTAATTTATTGAAATTGACCTTCTGGTTGGTGATAAAGGTATACAATAAAGAATAAAAAAGGCTAAAACTCAGAACTATGACTAGTTCTGTTGGAGGACAGGAGAAGGTGGGAGAGGAAGGCCCCATAGAGAAAGTAGTACTTACACAATGCCTCTGTGGAATAAGATATTCAGGGAAAAAGCAACGATTTACAATCTAGATTACTTTCTCCAGCAAAGCTATTATTTAGAACGGAAGGACAAATAAAGAGCTTCCCAGACAAGGCAAAGCTAAAGGAGTTCATCATCACTAAGCCATTATGATATGAAATGTTAAAGGGGCTTACTAAGAAAAAGAAGATCAAAATTATGAACATTAAAATGGTAATAGTTTCACAACTCTCAACAACTGAATCAAACAAACTAAGCAAACAAGCCCAGCAGAAACCAAATCATAGATACAGAGATTATTTGGAGGGCTATCAGCTGGGAAAGGGAAAGGGGAGAATGGGGGAAACGGTTCAGGTTTAAGAAGTACCAGTTGGTAAGTACAGATAGACAGGGGAATGTTAAGAACAGTATAGGAAATGGAGAAGCCAAAGAACTTGTGTATATGCATGACTCATGGACATGACCTAAGGGGGGCAAAAGGGGAAAATTGGGACAACTATAATAGCATAAAGAAAAAAATACATCAAAAATAGTCGCAAAATAAAAGGTCGAGAGAGTGGGAGAGAGAGAGAGAGATTCAGTTGGGTTTACTTGTATAAGAAGAGACCTGGATTTACTACTCTGGCTTCCAGAGTTCAAAAGTAATTCCGTGATACAGAAGTGAGAAACTCGGAAGTGGGAAAATTCAATGTTTCTTCTTTATTTACCATGTACACATCGTTGCCTGCATTGTTCTCCATGACACTGCCATGCCTCACTAAAAGGGGATACAAGGAGAAAGTGTGTTCAGCCTGGGTAAATTACAGATGATGATGACTGTTATGTAAGTGACAGGGAAAAGGGACAAAGGTAATCTCATCCCTCTGTTCACTGTAAACGTGAGATGAAGCTATCTGCCGGCCCTGGAGGTGAAAATGTAGGTTTTGGCCATGTCTTAGTATCACATGATATACTTGGTTCTCTTTGATTGCATTGTTCCACCTTGAAGAGCACAGCTGCCTAGTTCTTTCACCAGATATAGGGGAGCAGATAAAGAGAGGAAGGTAGCATCCATAGACAACTCTACTGGAAGATGACTGTGACAGAGGCAATACTCTATCAGAACACTGGGAAATAAAGTGACACATATGCAGTCCCAGCCAGCAGTCTGGCTCAATGTGGAGCAATCTGGCTCAGAGAAAGGAAACAATGACGTTACAGTCAGGATGCTCTGAGCCTTGGGTTGTTCTATTTAGGACAAAAGATAAGCAGTGAACTCAAATGCAATGACCTGCATTGTTGGCAACCACAACATCACATTCCTTTGAAATTTTACTTTGAGGAATTGAGATCTGTCTTGAAAATATTGGCAGTTAAGATTTCAGAATGGAATGATCACTGTTCACTTGCAATAAGTTTTTGTGCATTTTTTAAAAGGGGATACTGGGTTTCCCTGTATTCCTTCCAGCCTTCAAATCTTCCTATAAAAGCTTCTGCTCCAGTCTTTACTTAAATCCTGTGATTGAATATGATTATAGGATATTTACATGTATCTTTGTTTATTGTATCAAAAGATCAGGAGACAAATGCCCACCGTTAAATCCCCAAAGTGATTGGGTTGGCATGAGAAATGGGGTTGGGGTTGACGTGGGGGAGAGGAGATCTCAGTCTGGGGTTTATGAAATCCAAAACAATAGAACAGCTGCTTTTCCATAAACAGATTATTATTATTACTTCTACCTAGACAGCTTGATAGCAGCCATTATCTTCTTTCTGGTGTCTTATCAAGTTCCGGCTGTGTGCAGCATAGATGATAAGGAATGAGAAATGTTACCCATGGGATTTCCAAGGATTATTTCTATGCACTGCTGTTCAGCAGCAGCCAGTCCCTTAGAACTGAAAAGTAGTCCTATTGTTCATGCTGGGCAGTTGCTATTGTGCTTACACCAAGACAGCAAAAAGAGGATGTACTTGCTATTGTATGAAAGATTGAAATTTCTTTAGTCTCAGCTAAAGTTCAAGCAGCCTTGATTTTGAAAAGCAGGATCATTATGGAATATCTTTGACGAGAGAGAAGACAAGAGAAGGAAAGAAGAATGAAATGAGCTCAGGGCTTTTTAGGTCTATGAGGGAGTGTAAAAAAGAGAGAAATACAATACTTTCAATCACTGGAACTTCAAATGCCAGGCATATAAGCCTCAAAGGAATCAAGTAACATTACTTGTGATCCAATTGTTTAATGTAAAAACTCCATTCTACATATAACTCATCAGAAAATAGCTACTTCACTGGATTTCTATTTGTCTTCATTTCATAAGTTCACAAATGAAATTAATATGTTGCTACTGAAAATTTTACCTTTGCTGCTAAAAAAAAAATAATGTTTTATTATTGATGTAGATGTGCTGGCTCTAAATATTTGCAGAAGAAAAATACATTCTTATGTTTTAGTTCTAATATCTCAATTTCTCAGCCTTTATCTTCCTAGAAAAAGATGGCATTAGAAAAAAAAATAAAGCAAAAAATAAAACAATTGACTTACATGTGCCATAAAACTTCCTCCCTAAATATTCAGAACATTTTAGTCTTTTTAATACACTGTTTTAGGGTCATGATGATATTATAACATAAGCTGCTTGGAAGTGAGCCTAATAAAATGCTTCCTTAAATCATTATTCTGAAATCAGGATTTCAAATGAATAAAATACTTTGCTCTTAATCCAACAAGTTCTGAAATTGGATTTTGGTCATGAAATCGTGTGGGAGGAGGTTGTGAAATAAAAGGGCAGAGAGAGATGGAAAGGAACACATGGCAAAGGAGAGGGAACTTCAACTCCCTTTTGGACAGTGAACTCAGGAGGGCAAGGACTAGTTCGCGGTGTTTCCACAGCACTTCAGACAGGGTAAACACTAGGGGATAAATGACTTAGTGAGAGGTATTCAGAAAAAAGTGGTCTCAGTGCTAAGAATCCAAAGGGACATTTTCCTAACTTAATAAGATATTCTAGGTTTTCATCTATTAAGTGTTTATTAAGAAGCCTAGAGCTTCTCCAACTTTAATACACCAATGAATTAACTAGGGATCTTGATAACTTCCAGGTTCTGGCTTTCAGAGGATCTGGGTGGTACTGGAATACTCCCTGAGTAACAATGCACTACAACAACACATGGGTGGCTGAACTGGGAGTCATGGGCTCTGAGTTCTAGTCTCTGATCTTAACTACTGATGATTTTAAGCCAAGTGATTAGTTTTTAACCTTAATTTTATCATCTATTTAATGAGTGGGTTAAGCCTACATAATTTCTAAGGTTCTTAGTGCCTTAGTGTTTTTAAATAAAAGGTAATAAAAAAGATACCAAAAAATGCACATTTTAAACATAAATACCTCTAAGTAAATATTAATAGACTTGCACATTGGAAAATCAATTCAAATATCTCTTTATTTCATAATTGCTGTTTACTTCATCCCACATTATGTACATCAGGGGCTCAGTAAAATACAAATACATTGACTGACAACAGCTTAAATATTCTCCCATATTCTCTCTCCATTTCCCCCCCAGTTTTAATAGCTGCACTATATCCATATTGACAAATAGCCATTCCATACCATACTCCCCTTTGAATCATTATTTAGCCTTAGTCCTACATGTAATTGTTTAATAATCATGAACAGACCTTATGTCAATGTCTCTCCAGCTAGTTCAGCTGCCTAAAATTTGTTCTCTAGTAGACTCTTCAGAAAGAAAATGAGAGCAACATTCTTTGAGTTCTTGCATATCGATAAACATTCACCTGTGCTTTTTATACTTGAAGGTCAGTTGTGTTGAATATAAAATCCTTGGTTCATAGTTTTTTTGAGTGCCTTAAATATGTTACTCCATTTTTCTCTGTCAATTACTGTCGACAAGTCTAATGATAATCTAATTGCATTTATTATATAAATTGCATGTTTCTTCTGCCTAGATACCAACATGATGTTTATTCCTTTTATTTTCAACTTCAGCAATTTTACTAATTTCAGAAACATTTTCTTCAGTTATTTCTTTTTAGGATGTGCTTTGTTCCCTCTCTTTGATTTCATTTTGAGGACTTCCTATTATCACTATGTTGGATCTTCTTTGCCTTTATCAGCTTATTGAATTGTATCTATCTCTTTTTACTTCTTCTTTTTTATTAAAAAATTTTTTTAATATATTTCATTTATTTTGCTACTACAGTTGCCCCAGTTTTTCCCCCTTTGCCCCCCTACACCCAGTACCCCATTTCCTCCAGTAATGCCCCCCTTAGTTCATGTCCATGAGTTATGCATATAAGTTCTTTGGCTTCTTTATTTCCTTTGTTCTTAACATCCCCGTCTATTCTGTAACCACCAATGTATACTTTTTTTTTTTCCTTTCACATTCAGATAATTGACCATTTAATTACTGCCTTCTGTCAGCTTCTCAAATCATATTAATACAAAGTTTTCTTTTCATTATTCCAAAATGCCTATGTTAATTCATTTGTTTAAAGAATTACTCTTTTAAGTAATAGGAATTGCAATATTACCAAACACATGCAAAAATACATTTACACACATACATATTTTTATACAAATTTAAAGTACATACTGGATTTTGAAGAGTTAATGCAAAAAATTTAAAATATGCCAATAGCTTACATAATTATCACATGATAAATGATAGTATTTTAGATATATTGTAGCAAAATTAAGCAAGCTTTTTCTTCTTTAATACTTATTTTACTTTGGAATGCTATTTTTGTGAAATATATCACCGAAATGGTGTATTGCCAAACTCACTTCTGTGAAGTTGTCCTAAAGATAAGCCAAACCCATAATAATAAATAAATTTGATTTTTGAGTCAGATTCTCCCCATTCCCATAATACAACTCAACTTTATTTTAAGCTACTGGAACTACAACTTATTCTTTTTGGAGTTTTCCATCTTAAATAGTAGATATATTTATTTATTTAGGCTGTGCACAGGTCTTATTTCTTTCAATACCCTCTGTTTTTTTCATCTACATGTGTTTAACAAGTTGAAGCCTTCAGAAATAATGGCACTTGCAGTGCTCAGCCAGTCCCCAGAGAAGAAATTATTATGTGTACTAAGTTGAGGTAAAAAATAAAAATCCCTAGGATTTAAATAATTTTGTAGAATAATATTCTAACTATTTCTTGAACTTGTGGTTGACTTCCTATGTGGTCATAAATTAACCCCTGAACTATTGAAGAGTCTGTTGAGGTAGAGATTATATATGTTCATATTTCAATAATAAATTTTACTATAGCATTCATTCCTTTTCCAAGGTATCCCCAGTTTGGGGGCCTTCATAACTGGAAATGTATATTTCCACAATTTAGTTGAAAGGACTCTCATCTAATTTACATGCTAATATGAGAATATATATTGTTTATGTACACGACTCATATAGTTTAGTAGTTTGCAACTTCCACCCAAATTGGTCTTCATTCTCATCATCTTTTCTAACCTAAAGATTGACTGATTTCACAATACACCCATAACCAGTTGGTTGCTATTTAAGACATAAATTGCTAACAAAATCTATATATTACACACCTGCAAATAAGCACATATTTCGTAACAGCGAATAAAAAAGATAGTGTGTCTTCTATGTAATATACATCCACATTTTCTTACTTTTTTTCTTCTTCCTTAACTGCATTTGATTTTTCTGAGTTATTGCAAGTAACCCAATTTTCCCATATTGTCAAATGATTCCAATCTAAGAAAACTTAATCTGCAGTAATGCAGATACAAGTAATATACAAAATTGTACCTTATTTAGTACAATCTATTTCTAACAAGACCACTTTAAAGCAGTCATAAGTTAAAGTTGGTTCTTATCCATTCAGCTGCCCTATATCTTTTGATTGGTGCATTTAATCCATTTACTTTATACCTGTGTTTCTGCCTGTCTCTCTGTTTCTTCATCTCCTTAGAGCAGACCCTTTAACATCTCTTGCAATGCTGGTTTGGTGGAGATGTATTCTTTTAGGTTTCTTTTGTCTGGGAAACTCCTTATTCCACCTTCCATTTTGAATGACAGCCTTGCTGGGTAGAGTATTCTTGGTTGCAGGCCTTTGTTTTTTTACTGCTTGAAATATTTTTTGACATTCCCTTCTGGCTTGTTGTGTTTCTGAAATCAGCTGATAACCTTAGGGGAGCCCCCTTGTATGTTCTTAGCTGTTTCTCTCTTGCTGCTTTTAGGATTCTCTCCTTGTCTTTGAAATTCACCATTTTCATTATGATGTGTCTTGGAGTGGGCCTGTTTGGGTTCATCTTCCTTGTGCGTCCTCTGTGCTTCCTGAGTTTGCATGACATTTTCTCTCATCAAGTTAGGGAAATTTTCTGTCATCACTTTTTCAAAGAGGTTTTCTATCCCTTGCTCCTCCTCTTCTCCTTCAGGTATCCCTACGATATGGATATTACTGTGTTTCATATTGTCCTGCAGCTCTCTTAAAACCTCTTCATTATTTTTCAGTCTTTTTTCATTTTGTTGCACTGCCTGGGAATTTTTTTCTAAATTGACCTCCAGCTCTCTGATCCAATCCTCTGCTTTCTCTAGCCTGCTTTTGATTCCGTCTGCTGTGTTCTTCAATTCAGAACTGGCATTCTTCATTTCCTCCTGGCTCTTATTGATTTTCTATCTTCTTTTTAATGCTGGTGTAGTTCTCACCAGTATTAAAGTTTCTTGTTGCTTCCCTGAAGTTCTTTGTAGTTTTCATTGAGCTGGCTGAGCTCATTGAGCTTCTCTATCATCATTATTTTGAATTCCATGTCTGATAGGGTGCTTGCCTCTATTTCATTTTGCACTCTTCCTAGGGATTCCTCCTTTCCTTTTGCTGAGGGTTTATTTCTTTGTCTCCTCATTTTAGGTGGCTCTTGTTTGTTTCTGCTTCTTAGATTGGTCTGCTTTAACTTACTGTCTTAGTGGTATGACCTTCTGTGGTGTAGAGGTGCACTTTTTTTACTTCCTGGATTGGCACTTGCGGATGTCAGCTCGTATCCCAGTCTGGGCCTAGTCAGCCAGAGACTGCCAGAGATCCACTGTCTTTGCCTCCTTTAGTTGTTAATCCAATCAACCTGTGATCCGAGGTCAGGTTTAGGCACTGCTGGGCGGGGCAGATTAATTCCTATGGGTGGGGCTGTGGCTTTTCTTCAGGCTCCTGCCCTTGGGAGAAGAGTGGTCTGCTGATCATATGGGGGATGGGTCAGCGCTAGACTCAAGGGCTGCTCCCTCAACTCTCCCCCTAAAGTCACTGACCCAAACTTTCCCCAAGCTTCTCTAGTCCACTCTGCCCTTTTTCTGTGGGAGCCCAGGGTAGGTGGGTGCCTCTGTATTTTTGTTATGGTCCCTTTAAGAACTCTCTCTCTCTCTCTCTCTCTCTCTCTCTCTCTCTCTCTCTCTCTCTCTCTCTCTAAACCTGGAGGCTTTTTGCTTTTCCCAGCTGGGTGCTATTTTACTCTAAGCTGTGTTGCTATAAGCTGGGAAGCCTGATTGGGGGTTTAGACCCCACCCTTCTCAGATGGAATCACCAGCTGCTGAGATGTTTCTCCATCCCTTCAGCTGCCGCCTGTGGGACCCCCATCAGCCTCTCATGTCTCTGCACTTCCTACTGATCACGTTGTGATGAATTTGCTCTTCTGGTCTATCCATGGTAATAAGAATTCTCTCCAGTTGGTGTTCTGTTGGTTATTCTGCATGATTTCTCCCCAATTCATTTGTAATTCCAGTTTGGTGTTGGGAGGAGATTGGTATAGTTCCACTTACTCCTCCACCATCTTGGTTGCCTACCCTATTTTTATTTTATTTTTAAAAATATTTTGTTTATTATTTTCAGAGAAAGGGGAAGGGAGAGACAGGGAGGGATAGAAAAATCAAGGTATGGTTGCCTTTCACCTGTCTCCAGCTACAGAGCTGGCTGGAGATTTGGCTTGTAATCTGGTTATATGCCCTGGCTGGGAATCAAACCAGTGACATTTGGGTTCGCAGGCTGGCTGGTGCCTATCCACTGAGTCACCAGCCAGGGTTCTTTTTTATTTAAAAAATTCTCATTGTTTCAACTTCTTTTTCTCTTGAGGTATTATTTGTATGTTTATTCTTTTGTGTTCTTTCTTATTAAGGCTTCATTACTAAAATGATATTTTTCTTAATTTTTACTGGCATGAGTTCTGTCATTTCCTTTCTGAGTTTAAAAATGATTTTTTTAAATTTTAATATCTTTAGGTTATTTTTCTTAATACCTTTTAGATTACTTTGAAATTAAAGGTAATAATCTGGGTTGTATTCTGTGAACACATGTTTCTGATGTGTTTTCAATGTCTGTGATGTCTTGTTCTGGTCTTTATTCTTTTTTATGTAGTAACTTAGTTGTTCATTTTTATGTGAAAAGTTTTTCTGAATTTTTAGGAAAAGGCATGGTTCAGGATAGCTTTGGTAACTTCACAGTGCTCCCTTTTTTATTTTTATGAAGTGTTCCAAAATTAACTGCTTGCTTTCTGGCATTTCCTGGCTGTGAACCTTCTCTTCTCTGTGTCTCTATTGTCTTTATCTTGATCAATTCTGAATCCACTTTCAAAAGCCTGATCAGGCTCTATTCTGGAAGGGAGCACTGGCTGGTCAGTTTTATGAATTCATTGGGATCAATCAGTTTTAGTCCCTTCTATCTGAGACCTATTGACTAAGTTTTCTACTCTCTTCTCAGATTCACCAGAGACTCTATGCTTTCTTCTGCTTTCTCCCATACAAATGGCAGATCTTGTGGATTTTGATGGCTTGTTGTTATTTGCTTGTAGTTTGGGTTTTCTGGAAATACCTCGTCACCTAATTTAAGTGTTTTTGGTTTTGCTACATAGTATTTCTGTCTGTTATGATATGGGAATTAAGAGAAGAAATTATGTCATTGATGTCACTGCTGTCACCACCCTAGAATTTTTCTCAGTCCTAAAACATTTTAAATATATACACTGTATTTAAAGCACAACAGTATCATCCAACATACAAAGCCCATAAGAAGATGGCCTCCTGACACAGAAGTTTGGATCATAGATCTTAGGGGTAGAGAAAAGAACCTCAACAAGTCATGTGGTCCAGCTCTCTGACAGGTAGTAGTGAGTCAAAAATCAGGTGTTTTCTTCCAGTTGTTTTTAAAATTTTTTAAAAAGATTTTATTTATTATTTTTAGAGACGGGGGAAGGGATAGAGCCAGAGATGGAGAAAGACATCAATGTATGGTTGCCTTTCACCTGCCTCCAGCTACAGACATGGCTGGAGATCTGGCTTGCAACTTGGTTATGTGCCCTGACTGGGAATCAAACCAGCAACCTTTGGTTTCTCAGGTCAGCACCTTATCCACTGTGCTACCAGCCAGGGTTAGGTTGTTTTTTAAAAATGTACATTAGTAGTTGTGTATGATCCTGGTTGGAAGTTTACATTGAACAGGTTACTTTTATAAGACTCAGCTTTCTTACTATTCTTTAATCACTTTTAAAAATCTTGGCTACAGGCAAAAAGCTCTTGAAAAATCCCACAGAAGTGGGATGCTGAGGACCATTGTTGCATTTGCAGCACAGGCTCTGAGCTGACCTGCTGGGGCAGTCACCTTTCTAGAGTTATTTTGACACCTTCCTGGAGTTATTTTGAAAGAGTCAAATTTGGTGAATAAATCAGATCTTTCTCTTTTATTATCTAGTGGAAACCTTACCTAGAATTACAATTTTTTTTTTTTTTGTAACAACTAGCTATTGCCTATGAGATTCCATTCTTATTTTCCCTCTAGACATTTTTGAAATGAAAGATGATTATACTAAAATTGCATCTTAGCCTACTATTTATATTTTACATCATCAGATTGTCTGTTTGATGATGTTAATGGACTATGCATATAATTAAATTATTATCATCAGAAGTTGAGCCATAAATTTTTATTTTTTTATTTTGTAGCTGCCTTGGCTGACAATTTAGGTACTGGACTTAGGCAGATTCTATCTGAAATAAGTACTATGGCCTAAGTAGCTGGTGAATAGTGCCTGGCCCCCAACCAATGATTAGAGCTTCACCAATAGTTATAACGAGTCTCACAAAGTAGAAAATTTCTTCAGTTCTACTTAATTTTAAGTACTACTTACTTCAAACATAGCTTATAATAGTTTCAGTTGCATCATATTTGGATAATATGAAAGACAGTTGCTATTGTGACATTATAACAGCTGTCATTTATTGAGAGCTTACCATGTAAGAGCCAACACTTTAAGTATTTACTTGATTTAATTTGTTTAATCCTCACAACAGCCCATTGAGATGAGATCTGTTATTATCCCCATTTTATAGACAAGGGAAATGAAGCACATAAAGATGAAATAAATTGCCCTGCCATACAGCTGGTAAGTGTCAGGGCTGGATTTTAGTCCAAATCCTTTGAGTAGGAAATTCCTATGCTATACACCTCTATATTGCTTATACTGTAAGCTTTTCTTTAAGTCAGATACTAAGAAAATTTCAGTGTGGCCATAGCAGTGTTTCATCATTAAAAATCATATGTGTTCACAAGCAATCTAGGTACTATGAATTCCCTTGCAGAAATCTTTTTTTTTTTTTTTAATTATCTTAATATATTTATTTCTTAGAGTTCACAGAGTTTCTTAAACCAATGGGTTAGTGCATCTTATAAATGTAGGAACATTCTCAGTTATTATCCTTTGACATATTGCTTTTTCCTATTCATTCCACAGTACTTGAGTTTTTAAAAAATTTAACCATGTTCCAAATATTTCTTTTGTTATTTGCATTCTATCACTCTTTCTTCCTCAGGTTTGATCATTTCTTTTTTTTTTTTTTAATTTTATTGTTGTATTACATCCATCCCCCTTTTGCTCCCCTCTGTCACCCTCCCCACCCA
The DNA here is from genome assembly GCA_004026585.1 of Noctilio leporinus. Classification (NCBI taxonomy): domain Eukaryota; kingdom Metazoa; phylum Chordata; class Mammalia; order Chiroptera; family Noctilionidae; genus Noctilio; species Noctilio leporinus. The sequence continues at coordinate 10,005 of PVIW01005501.1, read as the reverse complement.
CCCATTCCCCCAAAGTCAATCCCACCTGTTGTCCATGTCCATGGTTCCTTTATACTAGGTACTTGTCTAAACTGCTCCCCTTCCTTGCCTCTGCCTCCCCTCTCCCCCCAACCCCCTTCCTCCTGACCACTGAAGACTTATTCACTGTATTCATATATTTGGTTCTGTTTTGCTTGTTGTTAGTTTTGTTCATTATTGTCCTGTAATGGGTGAGATCATATGATATTTGTCATATGATCTGGCTTATTTCACTGAGCATAATACTTTCCAGTTCCATCCATGTTGTTGTAAAGAGTACGAGTTCCTTCTTTCTTTCTGCTATATAGAATTCCATTGTGTAAATATACCAAACTTTTTTGATCCAATCATCCACTGGTGGGCACTTAGGCTGTTTCCAGCACTTGGCTATTGTAAATAGTGCCACCATGAACATAGGTGTACATAGGTTCTTATGAATTGGTGTTTCAGGATTCTTTGGGTATAGTCCAAGTAGTGGAATTGCTGGATCAATAGGCAGTTCCATTTTGAGTTTTTTAAGGAGACCCCATACTGTTTTCCACAGTGGCTGCACCAGCCTGCATTCCCACCAACAGTGCACGAGGGTTCCCTTTGCCCCGCATCCTCGCCAACACTTGTTGTTTGTTGATTTGCTGATGATTGCCATTCTGACAGGTGTGAGGTGGTATCTTATTGTGGTTTTAATTTGCATCTCTCTGATGACTAGTGATGTTGAGCATTCTTTCATATGCCTCTGGGCCCTCTGTATATCTTCCTCAGTGAGTTGTCTGTTCAGGTCCTTTGCCTATTTTTTAATTGGGCTGTCTGTCTCCCTGGTGTTGAGTTGCATTAGTTCTTTATGTATTTTGGAGATCAGACCCTTGTCTGAGGTATCATTGGCAATTATGTTTTCCCATCCAGTTGGTTCCCTTTGAATTTTGCTGATATTTTCTTTAGCTGAACAGAAACTTTTCAATTTGATATAGTCCCATTTGTTGATTCATTCTTTGATTTCCTTTGCCCTTGGTGAAGTATCAGTAAACATATTTCTGCGTAGGATATCCAAAAGTACTGCCTATATTTTTCTCCAGGACCTTGATGGTAGCACTGCTTATGTTTAAATCTTTTATCCATCTTGAGTTTATTCTGGTGTATGGTGTAAGTTGGTGGTCTAGTTTTATCTTTTTGCATGTTGCTGACCAGGTCTCCCAACACCATTTGTTGAAGAGACTGTTTTTACTCCATTTGATGTTCTTTCCCCCTTTGTCAAATATTAGTTGACCATAGAGTCCTGGGTTAATTTCTGGGCCCCTTGCAGAAATCTTTTAGCAATCAGCCTTTAGTAGGCTGATCCCCTATGGGTTAGAAAGGTTGATGATGTAAAAGAAGTGGAACAACACTCTCTCTTAATGGACCTAAAGATTTATAGGAATAGGGGATCATAGTAGGAAGGCAGTTGATAGTGGCCCTTGAAATTACTTCATTTCAAGACACTCATCCAAATTTCAACTAGATCTGCCAGTTTCTGGGACATGAGGCCAGCTTGCCTCTAACTCCAATACTTAAAAATGAGAAGGCAACAAGCAATAGACTACCACAAAATTTCTTCTCATAGTCTTATTTTCCACATCTTGTAGTTTCTATGTACTTCTATGTCAATTGAGATGTAAAAATCAAACCCTTCACTGATTTCCACAAGAAAGCCAATCCATACTAGCTATAGGTTGAATTGTGTACTTCAAACAATTCATATGTTGAAATTCTAACTCCCATTCTCAGAATATGACCTTATTTGGATATAGAGTGGTTGCAAATGCAGTTAAATTAAGATGAGGTCATATAGGGGTAGGTGGGCTCCTAGTCCAGTATGACTGGTATCCTTATAAAAAGAGGAAATTTGGACACCAACACAGAGACAGAGAGAACATTCTGTGAAAATGAAGGCAGAGATCAGAGTGATGCTTCCACACACTGAGGACACACACCAAAGGTCACCAGCAACCCACTGCAAGTTAGGAAAGAGGCATGGGACGCATTCTTTCCTTGCCACACTCAGAAGGAACCAGGACTGCTAATACCTTGATCTCACATGTCTAGCCTCCAGAACTGTGACAATAAATTTCAGTCTTTAACTGCTCACTTTGAGGTACTTCGTTATGGCAGCCCTAGCAAAAAATACACAGTATGGAACATTTCCTGAGTTGGGCAGATTTTACAAATGAGATCACACAGCCTGCAGCATCTTCCCAATTAAATTGCTCCATTTCACTCTCTACTCTTGTCTTCTTCTCATCTCCCCCATCCTGGGCTAATCTCTAAATTCCCAGCTTCAAATTCATGTCATTATTTCTACAGAGAGCTTTCCTCTTTCTTTGAAGTTGTGGCAACAACCAACATCTAGGTCTTGGAGCTCAGCTTTTAGCCCAACTGTTAATCAAAGTATATGTTAGACACAAACAGCCCATTCACTTAGGGAAATTCCAGTGCCAGATGTTACAGTGAGAACATTTCATAGATGGCCTAGTTTCACATTTCAGCTCTGCTACTGACTAGGTGTGTGAACTTGAATGAGTTACTTTACCTCTCTAAAATTAGGTTATAATAATAATACTTCATAATGCCTTCCTTAATTTTGGTATCCCCACCCCTTCTCAACAGACTCTGAGGCAGACTTGTGAACAGATAGTGCATTGGGGAAGGCTTTCAGGAATAGCACTGTAAGGGAATGAGTGAGGCAGGATGAGCTGAGAGAGAAGCCGCCTTGTGATGCAGGTGGGCATGTGCCCTTCCACTGGGAACTATGGAGTTGGATGGCACTCCAAGTGGTCTTATTTAATGGCAAGGGATGTGGCTTTGTCCCCTCTCACCAAAATCTAGTCATTTGAAGTGATCTACCCCAAATGAGAGGTTGTAATATTTGGTGAGACAGTTCCTTTGTCTGAAAGCAGTTTCTTGAAAGCAGTTCTTTTCTGAGTAGGCATTTTCCAACATTGTCTTGGTAGCTGGGGAATGAATGTCTTGGCTGCTGTCTGTCTTGCAGGCAGTTTCCAAGTGACACATCACAGCAGTTACTATAGTGTTATTGTGAGCATGAAATAACTCAATATCCAAAATATGCCTGGAACAGGGTCGGGTATGTGATAAGTCCTGTATACATGGGAGACATCATATACTCAAAGTCTACATTAGCAATGTTTCACTTTCTGTAGTTGCATACAATTAACAAGTTTGGCTTTATGCAGTTACATATAATTTCACATAGACTTTGATTCTTATAGAGGCTATATAACTTGAATGAAATAGATGTTTTGTGTAAAATACTGCCTCTGAAGAGATTGAGGCTCAGAGCAATTGATTAAAAGACTTGGTCATGCCACTCAAGTTAGGAGTTTTGTTTCTCCCTCCCTCTTTGCAGCCACAGCTAATTTTTTGAAGCCACAATTACCCATATTTAGGTTCAGTCTCACCAGACCTAATCTTAGAACAGACTGTTTACAATACCCTAGGCTAACACCAGGATTCAGCATCAATCATTTTGTGGTTGGCTTGGCTCTACCTTGAGCCACGGTGAAGGTGCAAAGAATGGTTGATGGGCATGAAGGCATTTTACCACGAAAGGTTGACCATCTGGCTGTAAGAGCCCTTGTGAGGTGGCCTTTACCTTTGTGGATTCCCTGTGTTACTGTACTTGCCTGACCTTCCACTTCAAAGACTTGAGTTTGTCTTGTCTGAGAGTGGAGAATGTTTTCAGGGAAAGAATACACTAAATAAATACAAAAAATGGACTGGGTTTTAAGTTAGAATCCTACTGTTAGATCCTACAGCAAGTTGGAGTCTTGCTGCCTGCTGCCACCCTCTAGGCAAAATTCCAGAGGCAAAGTTTTGGTGATAAAGAAAAAGAGTCTTTATTCAGAAGCAGTTACTTAAGCCTATCAAGTCACAGCTTTAATTACTTATGCCTATCCATTAAGGCTAGACTAACACCTGGGTTCTCTTATCTTTTTCCTTGTTGGTTTCTACAGGGTTAGTTTACAAAATAAAGCAACATAATATACAAAAGCTACACAATTCTGGAAGAAGGGCAGGCTTCTGCCTCAGAGCCTGTTCCCTCTAGAGCACCCAAAGAATAAACCAGCCACCCTCTGCCAGGCCAGCCAAATTCAAGGCTGTGCCTGGAGTTCCTTCCCATCCAACGTACCGTCTTTTTGGGAAATGCAGGCAGCTGCTGCACAATCATCCAGGCATCCTCTATGTAGAAGAGTCAGCCAGTCCAGGAGCCAGAGACCCCAAACTAGAGCCAGCTCAGAAGTCAGAAAAACTCCTGAGCCAAAGAGCCCGTCCTCTATTTATTTCCATTAGCTATGGAGGCATCAGCCTCTCAGCCAGTCCCATCCTAGACTGCTTTCCACTGCCTTGGCAAACTCCTCCTGTGATCCTTCCTACTTCTCCCCAATGATCTTAATCTGTACCCCTACTTTTAAAAATTATACAAAATACTTGAATCCCCAGAGCAACACATTTTCTCCTTATAGGCAAACTAATCAAGTATTTACTTGGTGAGTATAACATCAGGGCAAAAGAAGTTCGTTGATCTTAAGAAATATACCTCAACTACAATTCCTGGGACACCCTCCTGCCTTATTTTTTAAATATGAATACCACTTAGTTTGCTTTAATGTTTTTGTCTGATAACCAGAGGTCCCTCACCCCAGTTAGGGTTATACACACACTGGTAGTGTTCATCTCTGGGACCCTCATTTTTCTGTGTTCCATAGTTGACCACTCACCTTTTAAGGTCATTACATTAATAACTCTAATGAATTTACAGGGAAGATGAACTGTAGCCAGATGGCCATTCTGACTCCTTGGAGAGATTCTGTGTATATCTGTGCTGATTTTATACCTTAACTCTCAGAGGGCAATGTTATGTTCCTTATTTATGGAGACAGCAGAGTAAGCAGAGTGTTCAGGGCTTGGGCTCTGAAATTAGGTTGCCTGGGCTTGCATCATAGCCTGCCTTTTGCTAAAATGAGACCTGGATCTAGTGTCTTTTACTCGATGTACCTTTACCAACACAATAAACATGATGATAATACTATAGACTTCACAGTGTTGTTTAAGGATTTCATGAAGTAAATTTTATATAGCATTCAGAAAAGGGCCTGGCAAAATTAATAGTTAATTCATGATATATCTTACAAAACTAATAATGTAAACTCATAACCAGGGTAAACATTTATTGAATACTTATATAATCCAGGCACTGCTATAATTCTTCTACCTGATTATAATTCAAACCTTCCGAACTCAGTATGATGGAAAATATTTTGAGTCTATTTTATAAATAAGGAACTAGAAACAGAGAGGTTAGTAACCATTGCCAAGAGGTAGAGCAGGTGACCTGGGAATCAAGACTATCATCTCTATGTATCACATACATCCAATCCTGCAAGTAAACTTTAGCACTGCCCACTGTGCTAGAATCCTTTTCTAGTACCACGGGGCCTTAAGCTAATGCTGTACGATGCTCTGTCCAATCCCACTAGGAAAAACCTAGATCCTTTGTGTCACCAGGAAGCTGGTGGTCTATTACCTACTAACCTATGCTTCTGTATCTCCAGTTTGCTTGTCCTACCATCTGAATAGTGTCATGTTTCAGGTTCCTGTAGCCTAGGCTACCTAACCTACCAAGGCTCCTGTGACTCAGAGTGGAAGTCCTATAATAACAACTTCCACGTTAGCCTTTACCTGCTCCCTGCTAAAGCTCCTCAGGCTACTACAGTGGATGGACTTCCTTCAAACATAGACAATTAGGGTTCCCCCTCTTAAGCTTCAGTGCCAGACTCTGCTGCACTCCAATGTAGGTGATGGTCACAGGTCTTGGTCTCTCTTGCATTGCCTGTTGGATAGTTCTTAACTAGGGAAAGCTCATTTCAGTCTTGATCTTTTCAGAGTTTATAAGCATTTCAGAGCTTATAAGAGATACAACTGGAATTGAACCCCTTTCTCCTCACTCCATATTTTTCATTGAAGCTAAGGTGGAAAGATGATGGCTGGGGCCAGTTTTTTGGGTATAGGCTGCATGGATGGATGTAGGGCCTGAAGTCTGAGGCTTATAGCTCCAGTGAGTTGCTTCTGCTCGACATAGTAAAGGATCCTGGGAGCCAAAGGACTAAGGTGAGTTCCTCTTAAAAGAGAGGAGGCCCAATCCCCAGTGGTGGCTTGTAAGTCTTCAGGGTAAATAGAAATAAGAGGCAAAGACTGAGACTAAATTACATAGAAAGACTCAGAGTTAGCAGAAGATAGCTCAGAGGACAAGGAGGTCAGGAATGGGCAAGGCAATTCTCAATTATCATTGCTGCTTGATAAAAAAATATTTTGTTTATTTATCTTTAGAGATAGAGGAAGGGAGGGGAAAAGACAGGGAGAGAAACTTTAATGCAAGAGAGAAATATCTGTCAATTAGCTGCCTTGCACATACCCCATCCAGGGGCTGAACCCACAACCTAGACATGTGCTCTGATTGGGAATTGAACCGACAACCCCTCACCCTACAGATCAATGCCCAACCAACTGAGCCACACCAGTCAGAACTACAATTGTTGTTTGTAAGTCACTTTTTTCAAATGTGTAGTGCATGGGGTGAGGAGGCTCAAGCAAGCCTGAAGGGCCTGTGGCCAGTGGGACAGGGTCAAGTTCTTTTGCTTTTATTCTCCTTGCCTCACCATGTGACGTGTAAGGGCAGGTGTGGTGTTTAGCTACAGAAAAGACTCTTCCAGATCTTCCAATCTATTCCATATTACTGAGTCTCATTGTTAGAGAGGGAAGAGAGAATTTTCTTTTTGTCATTGATGAGAGTGTGTTGCAAGGCTCTGCTACTGTTGGGATTTTGATATTGCTCCTGGGCTCCTCCGGGTGATCAGGCATTTTGTATTGCTTCCTCAGGTTCTGCATTCAGTTGCCCTCAAAAGATGTTGAATTATTTCATGTCCATGTACTTTGTCTATGCTGTACCCTCTGTAGATTGTAGCCATCCCTCCTTTAAAACATATGTGGATCATTATCTGACTGTGCTTCCTTGTGTTGTGAACAACCCTCTACTAAAATAGTCATTGAATTTGAATTACACATCAGGCACAACCAATGTATCAGCTAAGTGGTATTGTTATTGTCATATACTAGATAAAACCTGAGACTTTGGCTAATTTTTCATTCTCCCAAAGTAATCTGTGTAAGCACTATTCAAGCCTAAGCATCCAACTTCAGAACCCATTTTAATGACTATTTAAGCTTTTTGAAGCTCATGCACTCATTCATTCATTCACTACAAATATTTACTGAAAGCAAGACATCTCTTAGGTCTGGAAATACAACAGTGAACAAAACTGATAAAATCTCTACCTTCATAGCATTTGTACTCCATTGGAGGAGACTGACAATAAGCACCTGCATAAATATGTAATGTAAGTCCAGGAAGCTATAAGTGTGCTGAAGAAAAATAATACAGAAGGAGAGAATAGTGTTCTTATTTTAAGTGGCAGAATGATAGAAGGCTGCTTGAGGAGGATATTATGGGCAGATACCTGACTAAATGACATAATTTTCTACACCACAAACATATGACCTGTTTTTTTATAGGTGGGGCTTAGTTTATTTATACCTCCTGACATGCTTCCAGATTTACAGACCCCCCCCCGAAATTATTGTATGATGAAAAGAAAAGTATGATTATGAACACCATGGAAAGTTAGGCCTGAAGTAGCAAGTGATTAATGAGACTATTTTCCTGGGGTTTAATTGGAAGAGGCTGCAGTGAGCAAATTTCCTCTCAACTCTGCATTTCAAGGCTCAGTGACTTTCTGGCCAAGAGATGCAGGCCCAGTGTTCTCTGTGGCTTGCATTTTCATTGGCTAACAATGTTCAAGCCACAGTAGGAAGCCTTGGTCTGCTTTCTTTTCTTACAAAAACTTAGGAGCAGAAATGATTGCATCTGTCTACTGAATAATCCTGTAACTACCTGCACTATCTAAGATCTCGAAAGCTGAAATGATCAAAAGAGAATTGTACTCTGAAACTTCACTTGTCAAGGTAGCACATTTGAGACTTAAGTCAGGTACATCTTAATAATTTCTTCACTTCACACCAACTCCTACAAAGAATTTGCTTTTATTCTTGAATGCCAGATAAGAGGGAAACAGAGGCTCTTGCAAGTGTCTTCATAATTGGAATGGAAGGGAGGGCTTGGCTATTCATTCAGCTTTTCATTCAAATTCTTTGTCTCCTAGGTATTAAAATATTACAAACAATAAGCAACTCTCTGTCCAAACTAATCAGAAAGCTAAAGAAAATGCCAATGTAGACAATTTCAGGTAAGTAAACCAAGACTGGACCTAATAAAATGACACAAGGGAAAAAATAAGAGACTTACTTGCAATTTTCATTTAATTAAACCCTTTTGCATTTAAGTGTTAAAGTATGACTTTCCTGATGAACCTCTGTAGATTCCAACAGGGTCACAAGTGAATTGGAAAGAGAGTATAGGGACAGAAGGCAGGGATGAAAATAGGACTGAAGCCATGGCATGGAAACAGTTGGACTGGCCAGATGGGTCAAACTGTGATGTGGTAGCATCCATGTAACCTGTTACTAATATTTAGCCAGTATATTTCTATACATATTCTGATCAGTCTTAAAGTACAAGCTTTTCCATTTCTTTCTCTCTTTCCCAACATCTTTGCTCTTCTGCCCCATATACCGAAATATACCCAGTCAGATGCCAGACTGGGGCTGTCTCAGTCTCTATAATTATCCTGTGTGCCATTGATTAAAGCCATCACTGAAAGCCCATCCACAAGTCTACCTCAGGGAGTTTGAAATAAGTATGTGCTTCTCTTTATAGACTGACATGTAAATTATGAATTTGCCTTTCAATGAAAGACATTTTAATATTTTATTTCTTAGTCTGACAAGATATAATACCTTCAGGATGAGAAGTGTTACTCCCCACTGGAGATGCCAAGAGAGACTTTGATTATCAATTGCTGTACTTCCTTTCTTTAGACTTTCTCTTGGCCTCAGAATAATTTACATAACAGAGCTTAGGTTGGCAGCTGCCAGTTGACTGAAGTAGGATTGTAATTAAAGCCTCCTTACTATCTTTGTACTACATGGCATTCTATTTTACCTTATGACTATGTCTAACAACAAGATCCTCTCTTATGTTGTCTTACATGTATGATATACCTTAAAAATAGTATGTTTAAAACATAAAGTCTGCAAAGTCAAATAAGACTGCATAATTGATATTGCTTGGGTGAACCAGTCTTAAAAGACACCATTTAATTTACACCAGACACCTATGCATTACAATAGATATCAGCAATAACTCTTCAATGTTGAGGGTACCATTTTATATATTTCAGAAAGTGACAGCTAACTAGCTTTGGAGTTCTGCAAGGGCAATGGGTCGCTCTAAGATACAAAAATGGTTAAAAAAGAGAGTCCGTGTGGGGCAGGGGGTGGAAAGAGGACAGAGAAAGGCATGAGAACTAAATAAAATAATTTTCTTCTCTCCTGTGGGCCCTTCTCTCTCTTTTCCTTTTCTTTCCCTTTCTTTTACACTCTTTCTCTCTCATGGACACATATAAATAAAATAATTCTATTTAGCATCTATGACCATGAAATATAACTTGCATATGTGGAGAGTCTTCACTCATCAGTTTTATTTGTGTCAAATTGTTTTTGAGGTTTTACTGAGAAAAAGACAGAATGGAAAAGCTGAAGAGGACTTGGGAATGAAGGGCCTTTTTTTTTTTTTTTTTAATTTTATTGTTGTTGTATTACATCCATCCCCTTTTTGCTCCCCTCTGTCCCCCTCCCCACCCACCCATTCCCCCCAAAGTCAATCCCACCTGTTGTCCATGTCCATGGTTCCTTTATACTAGGTTCTTGTCTAAGCTGCTCCCCTTCTTTGCCTCTGCCTCCCCCCTCCCCCCAACCCCATTCCCC